>JAWWLZ010000156.1:4079421-4100038 GCA_035041345.1 Poliocrania exsul
TGAAACCCAGATGGCTGAGAACCAAGACAGCAAGGCCAAAAATGATGCAGCTTGAAAGAGACCTAACACGTGTCATGTTGTAACTGTATACTGAGCAAATCACCCTCAAACCCAACAGTTCTGAGTTCAATAAGCAATTGATTTTCCCTACCAAGTTCCCTCTTTTACATTTCAAAAAATCAGTTTTGAACTTTTAACATGAATGACCTGAGAATTGTGAGGATGTGGATACAGTTGAATCATAAATGGAGAGGACCAAAGCTTTACTTCCCTATGAGGTGGTTGTTTCAGAGCTCAGCCTGTGAAGTAGACTCACAAAATATGTCTGTACAAATATGTTCTGCTCAGGAAGGCATTCAGGCACCACAAATTCAGGAACTAAAAGGTCTGTCAGCCCACCAATTTAGTACAGTGATTTATTCTTACATGTTGCAATGGCATTATGAGCCACATAATACTTTGCTTTGAAAGAAAACAAGAGCAGCATTTTTCAAATCAGGTTAAAATTTATATATTCATTCCATAATGTCTCAAGCTGCTTTCTTTAACTCACTTCAAGATTTTCATTATGGAACCATAGAACTTAAAGACAAGCAACTGAAATAAAAGTTAATATCATAAAACCAGTAAAGTGTTTCTTTCTACTGTCAGTCAATTCAATTTTCACAGATAGGAAACAGCAATAATTTAAATAGTCATTCGCCCAGTCTTCTTTTCTGGATTTTAACATACTTTGTTTTGCATTCTTTTAAATGCATCACACTTTAAAGTGGTTAGGGATCACATTCCTTGGCATATAAAGATCCTTCAGTATAGATTTATACAGAGGGGACTACAGCAACTTGAATGATGGAAGCTAATAACATCAACACAGCATGCATATGATTTTATGCATAGAAACTTGGCAAGACTAAGAGTGCTTTTAGTGGAATGTGGCTGTGCTAATACTCCCTCCTGTGAATAGCTCCTTTTCACTGTATAATCAAGATCTCCATGCAGTGATCTGAGATGGCTTTGCACAGAGCTGCTTTCAAAAATGAAATTATCTTCATTATTATTAATTTTATGAAAATAAATTGCCTTGGAGTTTAGTGCTAATTACTGTCCCTGTCATATAGCCCAAGAAGGGGAGGTGTAGATTTTTCTGCAATAGAGTCTCAAGGATCCAGGCCACAACCTTGCAAAGTAAGAAAACTACTTCTAATCAACATAATAGAAACCTTGAGCTAAAATGTCTCTAGTCACAATTCCCTCACAACAGAACACAATGCAGAGCATACTTCCCCTTTATTTTAAACTCCAATTATACTACTTTTAGATTTGGACACAACTTCAGAATAAATAGTACCATTTCTCTACTTTGTTTTGCAAGTTGTCAACAAGCACACATGGCTGACAAAGAATCCACATGTGAATTTTGGCATGTCTGGTGTTTTGTTTTCTTGTTTTGCAAATAAGACTTGTTATCGAAATACTATTGAAATAAGCATTAAAAAACACATATGAAAATCCATAAGTCTCTAAAGTTTCTGCCCTGACTTCACCTGTAGATGAAGGGTTCAGGAGCACAGGAAAGCTCACTAACCTTGGTTAGTGTTGTCACTAAAGAGCAGGCCAGATAAGCTCTTGGATCAAATTTAAGATACTTCAGTCTAAAATCCCCTGCCAAGTGCTCAACTACAGGCTTAGGCTGAGCTTAGTGCCCAGGACAGTATTGTCTTACATGTCACAGCTTGATGGCAGCAGCACATGAAATAGGAGCTCTGTCACAGTCTCAGACCCCACTCCCCAGAAGGACTTTCTCAGGATTTATGGATAAACTCGAGTCCCAGGATGCTGGGAGCAGTAACCTGAAGAGATCTGCTTGAGGAGCCTGGAAACCACAATGTTCAGAACAGTTCATCCCCTCAAAAACTAGCAATTTGGAAAATGCCTAGTTTTGTTCTCTGACCTTAAAGTCATGAGAGAAAGAAGCTGGAGACATCTGAAACACATTCCAAACCCCACAAAATCCTAATTCCTGCTGCTTCATTCAAAGAGAAGTACCAAAATGCTGTCTGCACAAGAAGAGGTAAATGTGGAAACTCCTGCTGCTTTTAGTGCCTTTCTATACCCTATAGTCAGCAAAACTAAACAATATGATACAACATTTCCTACACAAAAAGTAGTTTAGCGACTGCTACGTAGGAGAAATAAAAGTTAAAGGAGGAAATACTTTTTTTCCATTCTCTCTTCCTCTTTCCCCTCATTCAAACAGGGATGTATTACATGAAGCTGTTCAGTAAATCTTAGGGCTTTAGTAAGTTAAAAAAAAAAATAAAATTAAGAAGGAACAAAAGAATTAGCAAGTCACTCTTTGGGTACAGATGTAAAAACTGCTTTAGTTCGATATGAAGGCAAATGCAGCACAAATCACCAACTATATGAAAATATCTACCACTTAAACTGCATTGCAAGCAGATCTGTTACTCTGTACAGCCCTGAGACTTTGGGGATTGAAAGAAAAGAACATATGGATCTACAGAAACACCACCTTCCTAAGTCTTTGGGGTTTTAAACCTAAAGGATTTATTTAAGATACTGCATGCAGTGAGCACTTCAGTTTCATGAAAAACCCACCCTGTATATTTAAAGTGGGTTTAGAGATATCTAATTAAATAAATATATTGAACACTTATTTTTCTCACAGTTTGAGAAAGCAAATATGAAGTTTTATTAGATATGAAAAATCAGACAAAATAACATAAACATTACATCCATCACAACCTCATTCAGTTAATTAAATTCAGATGCTCAGCTGAGTAATTTTAATTAGTAGTACTGGACACATTTTCAAGCTGTCTGGAAGCAGGAGTTATTAATAATTTATCCTCATTTCTTGGAACTCATATTTCATATTTGATTTTAGATGTCTGTACCCATAATTTTTCCCATGAAGCATGAGTTATTGTAACAATTTTTTCATGATTAACAAGTGACTAAATAGAAGTGGAGCAAGGATAGCAATGTGTTAACTGCAGCTCATCACTGGAAGATGTTATCTTGATGGAATCAGAGTAAATGATTTTCTTAATCAAATCTCAAACACAGATCTCCTGTAAAAGCACTTTTTTTGTTTTCAGATGAGTTAAGGTTGCACTTCAACTCACTTACAGCATTCCCAAGTGACTTCCTGAAGTTGTTTTTCTCATCTAGATTGGTAGCTGTACTTTTGACCTCAGCAAGCAACAAAAAATACTGACATTGACTTTTTTCTTGGAAGGAGAAGCTGACAATGGATATTGCTTGATACTCTGTTAATTGAGAATTTGTTGGTTTACAAAATATGATTTCCTGAGAACATCAGATATCAAAGTATAAAATATTTGTCTTCAGTAATATGGGTACCTACTCGTGTTTTGATCTTGTAACTGCTCATTTTTAACAGTAAATTGGAGTGACTTCACATAGCTGTCTTAAATGACGTATATCCCACGTTCTTAGCTAAATTATACCTAGCTCATAACCACCTAGTACAAACCAAATTTTTTCACAGCTAAAAATGGTGCTAAAATTGCTAATTCAAGCACTGTAGGCTAGAAAATGTCCCCAGGGTTTCCTGTTCAACCTTGGTTTACCTCCTAGGCACCATTAAATACTGTTAATTTTTAATAGGCTGCTAATATCCCATTTTTTTTCGCTGACTCCATTACTGGGGAGTCATTTACCCATTGAAGCAGCAGCATTCCCGATTTCAGAGGATATGGAGTGAACGGTAGTGAGGATCACAAGAAGCAATGCACAGCCTTGTGCTAAAAGAAGCAGAATATGCCTCAGCCAGAGGTCCTTCATTTCTTTACCATTATTCTTACATAAACAAGTCTAAAGTACAAAAAGATTTGACAGAAAAATGCCACCATGTGCAGATTTTTTCAGTCTAATAGTTGATAGGGCAGTTGATAAAACAATGTATTCACTCATAATCTCAAATGCTGGGCACGTGCTATTGCTGAGATTCTCACACATAATTTTGGTTTAAGAGTCAATCTTGTTAATATTTTTTATAGGGAGAAAGTAAAGTGCCACTGCATTAGTCTGCTTGCATGAGAGCTCAACCTGAAAGCACAATGTTCTACTTTCTCCTGTAGAACATCTGCGAAGTATAATTATAATTAAGCACGTCTTGAATATTAATTGTTCTAATGTCACTGATGTAATGTCCTAGGATACACTGAATCAGTTCTGTTTCAAAGTACTGTTTTATTTAAGAGCTTTGCCAGATGTTCTAATCATTTTGCTTGGATTTTTCCACCAGGAAAACAGTTGCTGAGACTTGTGAATCTCCTGCTTTTGCCAACTGTCAAGAAAATAATTTCATCCCCAAAGAGGAGGCAAAATCTCCATTTTTTTTTTTTTTTTTTTGAGAAGTGATGTTTCAGAAACATTTGTGCTGCTGCCGTCTTAGAGATTTTGCTGAGAACAACACGATCTTGGGCAACAACAAGCCCTTTTGTTCACTCAAGGCATCACCCTGGGTTTTTATGTACATCTTATTCTCAATCATACCATGCAGCACGAATTCAATGCAGTTTGGTTCCATGTTACAGAAATTAGAGATGACCATTTTAGAGAACCACACCCTTAGCCAACACATCACTGTATTTTTGCTGACTTGAGTGCCAGAACAGAACATCCAAGGATCTGATCTCTCCCCAAACAAGAACTTTTCTTCTACTGGGGACTCAACAATAGCTCAAACTAAAATATATTTTACAATTACCGATTCTGATATCCCCAGAAAATTGAATGTAAATTCACTTGCATTACTTCACAGCTGCACTACTTTAAATGTGCTATTTTAGCTTATTTGTGAAGAACAATAAAAGAAAGGCCTTCACATCAAGGTTAGCAGTGACAGTGAATGACTGAAACATCAAACCAGGCCTCAGTAAGAAGCCTATTTGCTTGACATATTTGTTCTGAAATAGTTCTTTCAAAGTAACTACTTTTAAAAAAAATTGCTGAATAACACAGGAGTTGAAAAGTTGATCTCATAATGTGTCAAGTGCCTTTCAAAAACACTGAGGTTTTTTTTAATCCATTGTTCTCAGCAAGAATACAGATTCCATGGAGTGAGTTCTGTGAAATGACCTCACTCAGAGTATAAATTTTACTTTAAAGAATTCTAAATCTAAATTTGAAATAGAATATACAGTAATACATTTTAAACAGGACATACCTTATTTAAAACATCTTTCTTTTGATACACTCCGATCAAAATTTCATAATAAATTGGTTTGAGACTGATAATATTTATCAGGAAATGAGTTCCTCAAAGCATTCCATGAAAGGAAAAGCAAGAGATGTAGTTTATCACTATAGTCATTAACAGATGGTATTAGCATGTGTCTTATAAATAAAAAGGAAAAAATAGATGAAAAAAATAGTTTTTCAAAGGTGGCCAGAGATTCTAATATTAGTTTACATGTGAGAAGAAAAAAAGAGAAAGATATGTACTAACAAAAGCCACTGCAGTGAAATCCTAAGAAAAAAATCAAGTTTTACATATTTTTTCCTAAATATTACAATTGTCTCTCCTTTCTTCTAACATATAGAAAAAAGTTATCAGGGTTTAAAATTTTTATATTTGTTTGTGACTATAGCCTCTTATATTATTTTAATCAGAATACAAATGAGAGGAAAAGAAAAAAAAAAAAAAGCATGAAATTCAGAAAAAGAATACCCACTGCACCAGAAAGAGTTAATCTGAGCCAAAATGGACGGGAGAATAAACTTTTAACTACTTAGACAAAGCCTAATAGTTTTATTGGAAAATACAGAAAGATTCCCTAGTTAATAGTCATTTGTTCATTTTGATTCACGATGTGATCAGAAATGTTGTGGTACTGTGAATTTTTCAATTGTCATTGAAGTTTTTCTGTAATAACTACATACAATTTTGATAAATGGATACCAGGTATCAATAATCAGTTGTGTACCTAAGTGGTCAACGAGCAGCAAGTTCCAGCATGATAAAAAGGATGAGCACTGATTCTCACACTTTAAATACACAGCCAAGAACTTGGTTCTTTCCTAAAATATGGTCTCTGTTATGTCCACATATGTATGCTAAAGACAAAAAAAATTACAAATAATGCAAACCTGAACTGAACTCAAAGAGAATTTTGAAACTGCTATGAGAAAATCAGGTTAGTTAAAATTGCTAGATCTCCTGTCAGAACATGGTTTTGCTATAAAATTTCAAACAAAATTATTTTCACATTTCTGTAGTAATTGATGCTGAAATTAGATACCTCACTACATGAAATACATAATATAAGTGATACACATTTGTTCATGGTGTGGTAATAATACATTTGAAAGGTTACTGGAAATTTCTGTGACAAA
Organism: Poliocrania exsul; assembly: GCA_035041345.1. Taxonomy (NCBI): domain Eukaryota; kingdom Metazoa; phylum Chordata; class Aves; order Passeriformes; family Thamnophilidae; genus Poliocrania; species Poliocrania exsul. Next base: position 4,085,809 of record JAWWLZ010000156.1, read on the forward strand.
ATAAAAACTATTTTTTTTAAAAAACCTATTTTTATCCCAGAATTTCATCACAAGGACTCAGCAGCCTAAATCCTTCACTAGACCAATGAAGCATCAGCTAAAAGTAAAGCAGAGACACCTGATGAAAGCCTTGAGAAGGCTGCCCCATCTAGCAGAGCTGCTGTTATCACTGAACAACAATAGCCTATGTTCTGTGATTATTTTCACACTATGACTGATTAATTGTGACTTGGCTGGGTGTTTATGGAACACTGGGTAAGTGCCAGAGGTAACTGTCTTCATTCCTCTTTTGTTTCTGGGAGCTTTCATTTAACAACAGAACACCAGGCAGCGCTCCTCGAGTCTTAACAAACCTCAGTGTGCTCTTGCCAACTGATGAAGAAAGAAGAAAATTAATTCCATTACCTCTACGAATAGAATGTGTTTGCCAACGAGCAACTAAACAAATGAGCACATGAAAAAAACCATCAAGATTTACAGAGCTGTTCTTTATAAAATAGACTTGTGTTCTCTGCTATTACCATAATTTTCAAACAGGTCTGTGACCTTGCAATCTTACAAGGTGTGCTATCAAAATCTGTTTTCCAAGGACTGATTTGCAGAGGTTCACAGAATTACCAGCGAGGCTGGGCACTGAACCTGCAGATCCATGATTTCAGTGCTCTGGAAATGCTCTCTCTCTTTGGGGAACTTTGCAGCTGTCCTCACCTCAGCAAAACAGATGGGAACGTTTTTTATTTCACAAAGAAAGGGAGTATATAGTGCACTTGCTTCCACAGAGAGCAAAGGTTCCCTTTAATGGGCTCACTGCATCCTCATTTCCATAATTAATTCTGTTAATCAAGAGGTTGAAGTTTAATCCTGTGTCCTCTTTCCCAGTCTCAACCAAAGACTGATGGCTCCACCATCTCATCAAGACTCCCAGATGCTGCTGAGCAACCAGAAGTTTCCACCAACAGTAACAGTTCTGCTTCCCCTCAAAGCCTGAACCACTGAAAGAACATAATTAAGAAATGAACTCTAATCTAATAACTTCCTTGGTTTTAATATTACATTGCCATAAATACATTAATCATCAAACTTCATCATTCTAGTCAACAACACTGGTGATTTCTAATGTGTCCTGCTCTTCATTTGAAAATCAAAGTTATAATATTAACTTCTAGTTATAAACAATCAGAAGCAGCAAGACTACTTCTTGTTCAATATATATCACGTTAAAATATATTTTGCTTTTCCTTCTGTTCTCACTCTCTAAACAAGTTCCCTTGGAAGTGCTACTGTGTTTAGATGAGGTCATTATGTATCAGTTCCTTGAGCAACAGAAGAGCATAAAGATTGAAAAAATTACAAATAGTTGCTCTAGAAATCTCCCCCAAAATATCTATTTTTGTACTTAAAGTGCTCTTAATTTTTCTTTCCCTATCAGGAATACATGCAAATTCATTTCACACAAATGTTAGATAACCATATATATCTCTATGTGTGTCCTGTCCTCTGTGACACTTTATTCTCAAACACTGGGAATCTTTGAGAATTTGTTTAATTTCATGCATTATTAAGGACTCCTGAGATGTAAGCACTCAAAGGGATGCCACTGTCTTGACACTCCTTATAATAAAGAGCAAACACACAAATATATAATGCAGCCACCAAAATGCAATTTAACTTACAAACCAGCCCACGGTTCTTTACGTGTACTACCACATTTTTTAACTCTGAAGCCATAGAGTTTTATAACTATATTGCTTTATCCAAATTTCCCCAAACATTTGTGCATTTTGTACCACAAAAGCTGATAAACAACACCTATTAAGTAAATAGTGCTATTGACCTACCTCTACTAATTTAATTTTATACCTCACACGAGGCAGGCTCCACTGAGAAATGGAAAGGAATCTTTGCAAGACTGCCAGGAAAATAGATTTGGTTTTGGACAGCGTAAGTTATAAACAAGATAATTTGTTTCTCATTACATTTATCCCACTCAATACACTACCTTTTGTTAATTATACCAATATGGCCTGTGCTGCACAGCTCTTTTTTTCAGCTGAGAAGTAAAAGAAAGTATGGCTCAAGCAGTAGGGCTGAGGAAAAAACAGCTAGGAAATAATCCTTGAGTATAGTTCAACATGATCCAATTCTTATTGATTTCAAATTGTCAGAGGTTGACAAACACCCCAAATCTCTGTCTCTTGCCTTCTGATTTCATTACTTAATGTACTAGGCTGGATGACAGTTTTCTAATGTGCTTACTTGCTGCCATCACACTGTTGGGCAGAGAGAAAATACCTTCTAGAATTCTTTTTAATGGAGGCATAATGAAAATGGAAAGGGTATGTGCTAATGATAATACTTGTTTATTAAATTAAGATACATTACTATTATTTGAAATAAGTTATCTTAAACTGTGTAAGCAGAAAAGTATGTTTGAAATTTCCCTATGACCTTGCAACTGCCACTGTCTTTGCTTCAAGACTAAAAGTGGCATTTGTCTTAGTGAAGGCAAAAGGTGTCCTCTTGTCCACCACTGGAGAGTGTTCCACAAGCAGGTGGGTCATACCTGCAACACACTTCAGTTGATGGCTGCACCACAGAAATGCACAGCTCCATGTGGGTCTGGTCCCCAACTGATCTGCAAACCCTTCCAGGTGATGAATTCAAAGAAACAAGTGCCATGTACTTTTGTCCACTGCCATTAGCTGGACACACAGAGCAAACTTTGTTTCATTTCATTGCATTTTCTCTTACATTCCACACAACATTTCACTCTTAGTTGAGTACTGCAGATTACTTTTTCACACATGAATAAAAATCTTACTATTCTTTGAGCAATACAGCTGCTTTCTTTCTATAATGACTGTTTCAGCAAATAGAACTTTATATTCTGGCATCAAGTGGAAAGATAAGCAAAACATAAGTACTGAGAACAAATTTAAAATGCTGATATCTTGAGCTGAGCAAGCAACTGTACTGCACACAGTAACAGTGTGGTGCAAGCACGCGGGCCTCAGTTTCTGTGTATCAGACATCTATTTTTGCTGAGCACATTCGCAGCATTAATATTCAATTCACACCTCTATGTGAAAATTCTTAGGACTAAATAAGCTGATTTTTTGTCCATTATTTTTCTAAACAGAAAGACATTCATGACCTTCATAACAATTTATTTCAGCTCAAAAGAAAAAAAAAGAAAAAAATCATTTGGTCAATATATATGCCCTATACTAAAAATAGAGTAAAAAAGTAAAATATTTAGGATTTTTGGTGCCTGTCTAGCTTTGAAGAGAACAAATAAAATAGATAATTTTTTCCTCAATCATATTTTGTTTTTTAAATCCGGTCTTTAAATATAATATTAATGTAGTATTTTCATCATGGTGAGAAACAACTCAAAAGTTTCTAATACTTAATGCAGATAGAAAAAAGTAAAATGTTTTGTGGAAAAATAGGCATAAATGGCACATTTAGAAGTTTAAAAATATTGGCAGAGCTGCAATCCTACCATACAATCTCTGTCAGGTAACACCAATGATCTTGTGATTCAACTTCAAAGAAAAATCTTGAATAAAAAGTGATAAATACCTGAGATAGTAAGTCCGACAGCCTGTGCTGTCAGCTCTGACACTACATAAATTACTGTAATCCAAAATGAAAAGGGTATCACTCAATCTTCTCCTGCCCAAAAGACCTTGAGCTCTTACTAGATTTTTAACAATCTCTACCAGGTACTCCTACAGAAAACGATAAGCGATCTCCCTGCTCTCAAATATAAAATGAAAACCCAAACCTAACTCAAAATCCTCACCAGTTATTTTGCTGCTTTTATTTTCCTCTGAGAGTCTCAGAACTTCAGCTAAAGTTTGCAGAACTTTGGAGTCAAGGGCAGCACAGCGTGTGTGTTTCTGCAGCGACATCCAGGCAGGAGGCTCAGCCCTCTGTTCCTTGCCAGGGATTGAGAGGATTTGGTGTGTTCGAACCCCGCGGTGAGGAGTGAATTCAAACTGCTCTCAGCTCTGGGAAAGTGCTTGCACATCTCTCTGCTACACAGAGATAGGGCTGTACACACAGTGTTTAATCTGCATTCAAATGATGGATTCCTGTACAATGAGGCTTCCTTGGAATGACAAAGGTGGAGAGTGGCGGCATCTGCTCCAGGAAGCAAGAAGTTTTCTCCCCTCTGCCTCTTAAAAGATTAATCCAAGCAGTGCTGAAATCAGAGAAGTTCAAGACCATTAACTGCTCTCTGGGAACATATTTCAACTGAATGTAGCCTAGTGATAGTAGGCTTTGACTAGTGGGTGACGCAGCCCCAGGGGCTCCACCAGTGGGGAGTACAAACTGCCTCCTTCCAAATGCATCCCAGAAAAGCTTCTGAGAGTAAGTGATCAGTTTGGTATTTAGTTTGTAACACACATAACTCTCTCTCAGTACATAAACCTGCTATGTGTAATCTTGTGCAAGTCACTTGAGCCCTGGATTATCCCTCAGGATGCTCCCACAGGCTTCAAACCCTGGCCTAGGGATTGCTACAGGATTAAACTCAGTCTGAAATGGTTTTCGGATATACGAAATGCTACTTGAATACTGAAAACAAGATCCTATTTTTTTTCATGTTTTAATTTGAGAACCCTGTTTTATTGTATAATTTTAAGTTTCAGAAAGGAAGTTTTCGGTAAAATAGTTGCAGTTTAGGCTGAAAAAACCTCTGATATTTGAGGCTGAAAGGAGCAATCAGGATCCTCCACAGAGTTGCTGTGTAGCAATACACACAGCAGGCTTCAGTCAGGACTCTCAAACACAACCTCCAATTTGTTGTTATCAAACAATGTCAGGCACAGAATTGAATTTAATTACCCCCAGTAAAAGAAAAATCTGTCCAATATCTAACAATCAATTGCAGTAATCCCACAGATATGCTCTTTCATAAATCTTACTTATAAAATTAACTTCAACTTGCCTGTACATAAGTCCCTGTAACAGGGATTGAAAGCACCCAAAACAATAATCAATATGCCACACTGCAAAGTTTGATGCAGGAAATAAGTAGAGATATTTTCACATATCATATGAAAAAAACATCCTGAAATATGCATAAAGTGCACATGAAACTGGAGGAAATAGAGACAAAAATAATGAAATGGGAATAGACTCTGAAAGTGAGAAATACATAATGTACTCAAAGAATAAGAAAAGCAATCTGTATGGTGGAAGAAACTTAAAGAAAAGTATCCTCACAGCCCACAGCTCCTGCCTCAGGAAAAGAGCCTTTCCTGAAAAATATTGCAAAGGAGGAGCAGGATAAGCTTATTTCTTGGGAACTAAAACCCACCATCTCAGAGACTAATATACTAGAGGAAGGGAAGCAATGAAATCCCTCATTTATACGTTATATCAAATTATAAAGGTAAAAAGATAACACCTTACACCATAACCAAAAGGAGAACTTATAATTATTCTTTTCTACACTTCTAAATAATTTGCTACAACATTTTAAAATTATATGTCACTGTAAAAGCACCCGTAAAAAACCCCAAACAACAAATCCTTGAAGGTGTTATTTTTTCACATTGCATTTCACTTTGGAGGAGGAGAAATATGCTCTGCCTTCTTATACAACATTTAAGGTTATGTGGGACATTTGATGGGGGTGACACAATATGACCAAATACCACAAGCAATTAAAATGCCAATTAAACTTCATTCCTGTAATGATTTTATTAATAAATAGGAATTTTAAAAAGAATCTCACAAAAAAGAAACCCCAAAATTAATTATCCACCAAGACGTAAAACACAGATTTTGCACCCCCAAAAAGCAACATTTTTCCTAAAGTTTTCTTGTATCATATTAAATAATTTTATCCCCCACTTTTCTCCAGCATCATTGACCTAAACAGAATTAACCATCAAAGGAAACAAGGGGAAAGTGTTATTTTTATCCTTTATTTCTCTGTTCTTCTGGGGAATGTGCTTTAAGTGAACTTTCTCCCTCTCCATTCCCAAGCCCTTGGTTGCCTTTCCCATTTTCTGCAGTTGCTGCATTTCTGTGCTCCCTGCTGTCCTTGCTTTGCTCTGCTCCACTCCCAGTGACTCCCCTGCACTTGGCTCTCCCAAATCACCAGAACACTGTCCATAAAAGCACATTCTCTCCCCCAAGCAGTTCATAAACTGTCCTAAGGAATGGCCCACCAGAGGGTCCTGGAGCCACAGGTACCCTGAGCCAAGGAAGCTGCCTGTGAGCCCCAATTCTTCTCCCATCCTCCTGCAACCCAGCACGACAGATAACTTGCTTAAAGGAAACCAAAAGGACTGGGCATGCAGGGTACTTTTAGGTGAACAGACTGAGGTTAATCTGAGATAACGTTCTTTGTAAAGACCTCAGATGAAGTCCTGATCCCACTCAAGCACAGGCAGCTGCAGCAGCAGCACTCTGGACTGAGCTAACCACTCCTATTAATGTCAGGGAGGACACAATTAGTGCTCTGCAGAATGTGCCTAAAAATGTCAACTTACATTTCTAGGAGAAAAACATCTAAGCTATGAAGTATGTACAGTCTAATACACAGAAACGGAGCAAACAGGCTGGAAATTAGGAACAAGCGAGTGAATATTCATATCTGCCGTGCAAATTATTTTATAGACTCATATGTCTACGTTTAGATCCTTATATAGTTTTTAAAAACTGTTCCTATGCAAGTCACAAGAGACAAGCAAAGATTAGAGCTGATCTGTATTTACACAACATCCAAAAGCACAAGGGTAGTTTCCAAGGGGATGCTAAGAAAAAAAACAACCAAGAGACACCTTAAATTTGTGTTCACAGTTTTCAGGTTTGTCCACAGTGAATAAAATTGAATGAAAATATGAAAGGGAATTTAAATTTTAAAAGTGATGTTCAGGACTTGAACCCTTAGTTTGACTGTGGGTTTGGGTTGCAAAGGATGCATTTCTGTGACCCAGAGATAACTAAATCTGCTGCCTTATTCAGTCTCAGCTAATATGGACCACAAGCACCATATGCTACGGCACTGCAGTGATGCAGAGCGTTACCAGGGTACTAACAATACAAAAGGGTTTTCTATGTGATTCCTTTGAGGGAATTTTTTTCCTTATATATCTTGAGTTGTTCTTGTTAGTCTTTATTTGACTTAACATGAAGATGCCTGGAAGCAGCAAAATATTTTCTCTTCCTTATTCTACTGTCAGCAGCATTACTTTGACCTTATCAGACAAATTTATGTGCAAAATTTTCTCAAGCAGTATTCTCTTGTGTGCTGCTATAATGTGCATCTTTATATTATCTGGTGCAATTTATGTGTGAGGATTTTCTTAATTATTAATTTTGTCCTGTTTTAAAAGTATATATTAAAAATTGAAAGAAATCCCTGGACACATACATCTGTGTTGCACTTTATAAATAATACCAATAAATAAATATTAATGCTTCTATTTCATTTATATTTCAAGATTAAAGCTATGAAGCTTGAGATTCCCAATAATTAAAGTTAAAATTGCCTAATGCTTCATACTAAAATTGTTATGGTACTTTTTCAGGTTGAAAGTTACACCACCATAGCACAGCAAGAATGAAACAAAGGCACCTCTGATTCAATGAAAAAGGAATCACAGAATGACATTAAGTCCTGTTTAAAGAGAGCTTCTAGTGGCAGCAGAGATCCACAAAGCTGTCAGATTATGTACATTCTCTAATTATATCAGTAGCATTTTTTTTACACAATAAATGAAGAAAAATAGGAATGTGGAAAAGATTCATGCAATAAATTATAAAGCTGCACAAATTCAACAAAATTCCATTTGCAAAATTCTTAAAAGCTCTTCCTTAAAATGCATTAACACAGCTTAACTGATGTCAGATAATTAATTTGAATCAACTTAATCTTGTTGCAAAGTCTGGTGGAAACTTTGAGCAGTTAATCTCACATTTGCAGGTGGCTGCAGCCAGAAATAAAAACTTTATTCTCAGATGAGAAAATACCTGTAGTATATAATCAATCTACAGTTTGCAACCATCTCCATCCAGCAATGCACTTCAGTGCAGTCATGTCTGAGCACAGAAATAATCCACATGTTTTTAAAAGTGCCATTTAAATTAAAAAATACATAAATGTGTGCTACATGAAAAAGAGTTTAACAGAAAAACACAGTCAAGGAGGTACATGGGGTTCTCTCCATATTCTCCCTTCTGAGGGCTCTTTCAGGAGAAGCAGAAGTCCAAGCTCAGGAAATCCAGACTAAGAGTAAAGACTTGAAACTCAACAGAATTCAGGCCACTCTTACCCAGCCTTTCACATCCATCCCATCCTAGTGCAGTGGCCATTGTCAGTATCATGTGACAGCTCCTCAAAGACTATGAATGGACAATGACCCCAGGATTAGGGAAACACCACCATCACTCCTAAAAAACAAACAACAACAAACAAACAAACAAAAAGGGGAGGGGGGGTGGAGAAAAAGGAGAGGGAATCTACTTAAGAAACACAACTGAAATTTTTTTAGGCCAAATTTTGAGGACCTCATGGCAACCTCAAAGTTGCACAGACCATACTCTTGGGAATTAGCCAAAATACCCAGCTTTGGTCTTACTGACCATCCTTTCTTGCCAGAAGCCCATTGCTTTCCCAGTTCCCATGGCAGACTGCCGTAAAAAGCAGCACTGAAGAGCTCACCTTCTACCTCATAACTTGGCACATTGTCTTCATCCCCATTCATATCTATGAGCTCAGAAGGAGTTAGAACTCTGGCCTTAAAAGCCTTTTCTGGTGTTTCAGTTCTAAATAAAACTTCTTTGGTGTGAATTTTAGGAGGGCTGGTGGGGAGCCTGTGCTATCCCAGGGGGAGTTCCCATTCCAGAGACATTGCTCTCTTGAGTATTTTTGTTTGGATACTTCTTATTTCTTTTATGCTTTGCTTCTCTGTCGTCTAAGTGTTTGCCAGGATAACCTCTAAAGAGAGCCTACAGGGGTGTTGTAAAGGGGAAACTGCAGGATAAAACCCAAGCTTCATAGCCCATAGAGTCTCTATTTTGTTTCATATGGAAATCTATGGCCAGAGAACAGTCTTCTCTGTGACCTCTGAAAGAGTGATACGAGTGTGGGACCTCACAAGGAGATCTGAATTGCTTTGTGCAGCTGGGTTTAGCTGACACTGTTACCTATTTAGAAAGAGGGAGCCAGAACCACTGGAGTAAAAATGACCTTTATGATGGATGTTTTACTTCACAAATAAAACCTCTTGAGTGAAAGAAAACTGCTTTGCTGTGTCTCAGCATAGATTTTGTCCCCTTGCTCTCTAGGTACTACTGGTGCAAAAGGACTTTGAGATTAAGAAGACAATAAAATTTCCTTCTCACTTTGAAAGCTGAGGGAATAGATTTCTGTGGCAAGGAAGCAATAGAGAGGCTTTGGAAAAAAATAAAAAATAAAATCCAGCCACATGGCACTTCTTGTAACTCCCTCAGCTGCCGTGGCATGGACTCACCCATCTGTTATCCGACGACACTTTCACTACAGCTCCAAATTGTTCAGGGTGGAGATTATTCACATGTCAGCTGGGACTCTGTTTCAGTGTAGCCTGCTCAGCTGTCCTGGCAAAACATTTGTCATGAAACATTTGGGAGATGAGTTTCTATGGCCTGTCAATTATGATAAAGGAATTGGAAAGGGACGTGTTCCTCAAAATGCTACTTCAAAGAGGATTTTCTTTTTTCTTTTTTTTTAATTTTATGTGTGTTTCACGATAGGGAAAAAAAAAAAAAAAAGAAAGGAACAATTGGGGGGAAAAAAGTTACTTCACTCTACAGAGCTTTTAAAAGTCATGCATTAATTCTTCAGGACCACATCCTGGATGTGATGCTGTGGTAAGAATTCCAGGGGCTCTGCTGCAGGATTTGGGCCACCCAAGGTCAGATACAAGACCTCCTCTGCCTCTCCCACTACTTCTGGATCATGGCCCACGACCAACACCCAATCTCTATCATGCACCACATTGAACATGATCATTTCTGTGCTGGTAACTGAAGGAGACTTATGAGTCCCACAAAAGATTTATTACTGTTATATCATCTTTTCCTTCACAAACATTAATCTTCCCAGTGTCCATTATTGATTTCCATAGAAAAGATGAAGAAATTAATCAGCTACTTCAAATTATACCCATAAGCAATGGCTATGGGAAGAAGAGTTATTTAAATTTTAATGTACAATCATGCAGAAAATATTTTAGCTAGATCGCATCAAACTAAATAAGCAGAATACTGAGATATTCAAGGAAAAATAATCCTTCCAGAAATCAAAACTTCCCATTAGATATGCAGAATGAATGAATGCCCACAGTATTCCCCACCTGCATTTCTGCTTCCCAATTAATATTTTGGGTTTGTGGCTGGGCAAGCTGCCAGTGCATATAGTTCCCACTACAGGATTGTGCTGCTCTTCTGTGAAAGTGACCTAAAATGACATTGAATAATCCTTTAGCCATAGTAGGAGATGTCAGAACAGCCTATAGCAAGCACTAGGAGCAGCCATAAGAACACAGGTAAATGTTGGACAGAGTAAATTTATGACAGATTGGATATCATTTGACCTCTGCTGTAAAACAACACTGTCTCTTCATAAATATAAATTTGTATATTAGACACACGTATTTAAATCTTTTATGTTTTTTTCTCTAAATAAAAATAAGACATGGTGACAAGTATTTATTAGTTCTACCAGCTGGGCTCAAATATGTTGTATATGCCAGCACAAATCTGTGATAGGGGCTCTGTTCAGCTGATACTTCACTCATGGAAAATATTCCTACTTGGGAAATACCTAAATCAAGCCATTTGAAATCTAGCATTGCCTTTCTTCAAGCTAAGCCTGGACTGAAAAGCAAGATACCATATTGTACAGCTGATTTCTCAGTCAGCTGGAAAAATCATGAAAGATGTCACCACTGTCCCAGTGTCTGAATATTGGTACACTCACAGAATCACAGAATATTCTGAGTTGGAAGGGACCCACAAGGATCGAGTCCAACTTTTAAGTCAATGGCCCACATAGACGATTGAACCCATGACCTTGGCATTATTACACTCTGAACAAACCTTAAACTTCTTGAGGTACTCCATCACTCTGCTTTGTCTCTGTGATTCCACAGTACTGTCCTGTAACTTGCACTGGGATACAGCTGAAGATGAGGATGTGCTTTGCCCTCTGGAGCTTTATCGCCTGACCCTGGAGACCTCTGGATACTGGAAGAAGGTTTAGCACTTGCAGAAGCAGAGAGGAAAAAGAAAATGACACAGTCCATCATTCCACATCAGCATACACAGGTTATGCATAGGGCCAGCAGCTTTTTGAATGTCAAGCCTAAATGCTACATGTGTTTGTAGTTGTAGCTACTCGAGATGCTGCAGCTGAACACAGAGACCAAATAAGCCGTGAACGCCTTTGATAGGCAAGAGGAATCCACAGAACAAACTCACAATCCTACAGAAGCAAATGGCTTTTGATATTGAATCATTCAAGGACTGAACACATTACTGATAGCAGGCCATTCCCCTGCAATAATAGAAGATTATAATGCCTGTGATAATGTCAGAGGGCTGGATGTGCTGCATTAACCAACGCAGCAGCCAACAGTAATGTATGATGCCGTTCAACTCATTTTCAAGGCTTACTCACTTCACAACAGCCTTAGATAAACTGCAAATCCAGTTTAACAGCTGAGCTGTGCAATCAATCATTCAGAAACAAGATTCAGAGCAGTCCTGGTGCACACACAGAAGGCAATTAGGTGCCACCGTTTGTAAAATAATATTGGTGGGAATTCTTCTCCCTCATCTGATTTATTTCTGTCAATCTGCAGTTTAGATTCTGTGTCATGATTAACTCCTTTGTCCTGAGATGCCATATAAATGTAACACTGGCATTATTAAATGCCTCTGAAAGTAATTCTGAACCTCACAATTGCAAGGCAATTGATTAAAGAGAGTCAGCTAGCACTGCTAATTTGCAACTGCTTATTTTTAATGACAGACTGATAAAACGAAATGCTAAACTTCAGAATAAAACTCACTTTATGTAATATGTTAACTTGTACAGAACACATTTGCAAAAACATTTGTAGGATAAAATGAGTCCTTGGGCAGTTCAGGCTATTCAGGCTGGCTGGTTTGGAAGAGATGCTAGACAAAAATGTACCAACTGCACTAGCAAATTACAATGTCAAAAATGTCTACCAAAAGTCATAATCTGTTTAACTTCCCTTGTCTGGTTTTACAAAGATTTTGACTTGTGCTCTCCTTCAATACCAGCAATTAAACTCATCTGAGGGAGCCTAAAGAGTCAATAGATATGATATTCAAGGACAAAAGAAGTGAGCAGATTTGGACACATGAGGTTCAAGCAGGTATGAAGGTATGTAGTGGTTTCCAAGAAGAGCCTTTCAGGAATACCAGGATGGTATTAACCAGAAAGCCTTTACAAAACAGGTCTGACTAAACAGTACATCACCCTTTTCCTCCAAAGAAAGAGATAGAAAAATATTTGAAGCAATCAAAAGATAAAAATCTGCATTGATTGCTCTCAGGAAAGCAGGGTAACACTGAATGACTATGTCCTTACAAACACATTGGAGAGATTTCTAAAACCCTCAGAAAGGCAAGTTTAAGGCAGAGAGAAAAAGAAAAATCGTATTTCTGGGCAGAATTTTGTATATTCATGCCATTTAAATTGCTTCATTAAGAGAAAGTTTAACTGATCATTATTTTAAAATAATTTAGAATATTACAGTAATAGAGACATATGTAATGCAAACACTCCAAATTAATCAGGTTTACTGGCAATCAATGCATTAGAAGCATTTTCAGAGCCCTGACAACTGATTATCTCCTTTTGAAACCTCTATAAATTAACTACCCACAGATAAGCAAAAGGTGGAACTCAGTTTGAAAGCAATTTAGGAGTTTTCCAAACATTCACATTTGAATGAGTTTTGAGTGTTTACATGGGGACAAAAGCAAATCTCTTGAACAGTCCTTGGTGAGGATGGGACACAGCACTGATACATCTGCATTCAGACCAGACCTCAGGGTCTGAAAGGGATGTCTGAGCTGACAATATACACAATTCAAGTGGTATTTCTTTCCTGTTGCCAGACTTGACACCTGAATGCTTGATGAACTTCACACAAGGATCTGTTCCCAGTTAGAGCGTAGAGATGTTGGAGGCCTAAAGGAAGGAGCAGTTTTGTAGTTTACGAGCTTTAGCACTGACCATAATTCTACAAGAAGTAGAGGTCTAGCAGTTTAAAAATTCAAGTTTTCCAATAAAAGGTATGGAAATGTCCATACTGGACAGAGAGCATATTATTATATTGAGAGAGTTGTTACCCTCTGAGAAGAAATGTACAAACCTCCTGAAAACAACACATTTACGTACAAACCTTGCTGTAAATTCATGTTGTTTTCCATTCATAGAAGTTCACTTTTTAAAATAATCTTTTAAAACCTCTCAATTAAGGTAGAAGAGTATTTTGTATATTATTTGCATACAATTTTATAATTGATTTTATCAGTGTTGGGGGTTTTGAGGGGTCATCGTTGTTTTAGTTGTTCACTGAGATCTAAAAAAAAGAATCCCATGTCCAACAATTATCAAATGTCATATCAAATGACATCTAGTCTAAGTCAGGCCAATACTGGATAAGAGATAAACTGTAGTCTGTATTACACTGTGTTGAACATACATTACATTATTTGTAATGTTTTCACTGTTGAAAGGCAAAATGATTTTGAACACAAATCTAATATATCTAAAGGTACAGGTGTCTCCTGATTTAAGTGCACTGTTTACCTACTAGTTAGGAAATAGCTTTCAGCAACACTCCAACTATTGCTAGTGCTAGTTTTTAAAGGTTGACAGCAGTTTTCTCCAGAATCCATCTACTTCATTAAGTGCCAGTAAAGACAAAGCCTTCCACAGTCCATGTATATGGTGAGAAAGGAGAGCAAAAGGCATTTATTCATTTACAGCAAACCAAAAAAGCTGTCTATGGTTGCATTTTTCCTCATTGGTTCTGTTGTCTATTTTGATCATCACTTTGTGACAGAGCAATCCTTTCTCCTCTAAATGAGAGGGGGCAAACCCCTCCCCCTTTTGCTCTGGAGAACAAAACCCACTCTTTACATTTATAGATTTGCCTCTGTCCCATCTTTTTCAAAA
>JAWWLZ010000156.1:4100138-4117648 GCA_035041345.1 Poliocrania exsul
CCCTCCCCCTTTTGCTCTGGAGAACAAAACCCACTCTTTACATTTATAGATTTGCCTCTGTCCCATCTTTTTCAAAAGACATTTACTAACACCAAGTCACCCTCAGTTTCTGAGAATGATCCTTCCAATGCTTGGCACTGAAACACCCTTGGCACCGTCTTTGATCTTCCTTGTGGTTCTAAGTATCCTCACATATCACACTGGCTTACATGAACCACTCCATAATATTCCAATTCGTTTTTTGCCTGCCATGGCTCACCACAGGCATTCTTCTCAGCACATTTCTGAGTACATTCTTAATATATTTTCTGCTTCAGAGAGAGGCTTGGTGAAAATTTTACCTGTACTAATGAAACCACCACAACAGACATTTCCATGCATTTCTGAGTCCCAATGCATGAAAGCATGACTACAATTGACTTTTGTTTAGTTGACAGAGTACAAAACCTCATGAAATACCCACTAATCAACATCTCTGAAGGAGGGCAAAAACCCCTGAACACAGATTCCCTTAATACAATTATATTAATAAGGCAGCAGCACCAAGCAGTCCATGGAGTGGTTGAAGTTCACACACACACATGAGATTTGCAGCCCTTGTCAAATAGTTTGCTTCTGGCCATCCTCAGTCTTGTAACATTTTCACATTAATTTTGGGCAGCATGAATTATCCTGCTTGAGGCACTTTAAACATGCCTGAAAATAAATAATTAATGCATTGGACACTATTAATTAGCAAAACTCAGGAACAGCTACTGTTACAGAGTCTGAAAAGTTTTTCTAAACTTGTCAAGTTGTTAATAATAAATAGGGTGGAAATGGCCAATTAACATATTAAATAACAACCTCTATAAACAGTGAAACACTTTTTCTGTTCTTTTAATGCTACGATTAGAAAAACACAAACTCTGCTACTTTAGTCCTGATACTTCAGTAGCAGAAATGTGATTTTACAGTTCTAGGTGATCACCTCAGCAACTAGACCTGTGGAATCAAATAGTTCCTAACCATGGCAATGTCTTTCAGATATTGGAAATACATATATACACTTTTCGTGTGACAATGAAGTTTGTTAAAAATAGCATAAGAAGGTGAAGATCAATGACCATATTTACTTATTCCTACAATTCTGAAAACCAGAGATCTGCAGTAATATAGGTTATATTTCAGCAAAATGTGACTTCTCTAAGGCATTAATACAAAATATAAATAATTTGTTTTCCACTCTTAACTTTTTCCATTAAAGACTGATTTTTTGTTATAATACTGGAAATAATGAATTAAACCCATGATGATGATTGGGAGTAGCCAGCACGGATTTACAAAGGATAATGAGACCTAGTGAATGCCACAGCCCTCTCCTGTGAGAAGATGTGCTCAGTGGGTGAAGGGACAGCAGTGAGGGTGAGTATCTTGATTTCAGCAGGGCTTCTTCCAGTGCTGTCTCCCATGATACTCTCAGCGACAAACTGACAAGGCAAGAACCAGAGAAGTAGAGAGTGAAGCAGATTTAAAACTGGCTGAACTGCTGGGCTCAAAACTTCGTGATGAGCAGCACACATTCCAGCTGGAGGCCATATCATTGTGTTAATGGAAAATAACCCACAGTAGAGTGATGTCAACAGGAAAAATGAGAGAGAAAGGTACAAAATCAGGCAGCAATACTATTCCTTTATTTTCCTTTCTCATAAAAATTAATGGATCAGGTAAAAGAGAAAATTATACAGCATTGACTGATATAGCATTTGAGTCTTATCAATATTCATCTTGAGGTGACCAGGACTCTGACAAAGCTTATACCCCACACTGGTATGGCATAAACCATCCACTTGACAGTCTACAAAAACTGCAGTACTCTGAGCTATAATATTGTTGTTGCACTACTAGTTCATTTATTCATGAACTGCAGAGGAAAATAAGCACGTGGAATGTATATAAATTTTCAGTTCAAAAGTTACTGCCATCAAGGGACAGCCCTAAGTTATGCACTACCTTTATAAAAAAGTTTGTGGTTTGTTTCTTTTTCCCCAGGAATGCTGCACTGCATCTAATGAGCACACCCCTCAGCCTCTTCCCTTTTGGAACAAAGAGCTCCTCTGCTGCTTGGGGCTCACACTCAGCTGACACGTGCACCAGAAACAAAACTGGCCTAAAAGTTTTGAAACAAGTATGTTCGATTTACTGCCTTTTTTTTCCCAATACCAAAACTCCATCTTCATCTGGAACTGTATCCTCATTGGCTGCTCTTGCCCACACGTGGCCATGCAATGAAACAGCCTTGCACAGCAGATAATCCACTAGAGGACACAGACTACAAATAAAACCAGATATTTAGGCAACAATCAGAGACTAAATTCTATCCTGGGAGCTAAAGCAGCCCAGAGAACATTTGTGTTTATTTTACTCCATTGACAATACTTGAAAATATAATGTTGTAGTTTTCAGACTGCCTTACTGTGCAAAAGAATAATGAATTTATATAATTTTCATATAAAACATTCCTTAATGAATAAATGTAACTGATAATTAAGAATTGCAATCAAAGATGTTCCATCCTGATGAAATTAAAAACCTGACCTGTTCAATCACCAAACATTCCCAATAAAGACACACTTAGAGATTTTGAAAAGCCATGAAGACTTGAAAGACTTGAAACCTTCAGATTTAGTTATGATGAAATTAAAAACTCTCCAAAGATCAATGATGGCTTAAAAACCAACAACAAACAAAGAAAACAAAACAAACACAAACAAAAAATAAAACCACAAGCTAAGGGTAAAGTACATCACTATACACTTGGAATGAAAAAGTAGTATCAGTGAATGGGAAAGAAAAGATTCAATTTGCCATTTCTCTATAAAATTCAGAACTAATTGATTAAATTTAAAATATATTATACGCAAACCTTACCATTTTTCTAGCCCTTCAATTTAGATTTCTCAATGTGTTAATTATTAAAAGAGATTATTGTGTCAGTTCTTCAAACTAAGAAAACCAAAATAAACTGCTGATAAATGTCATTAGTGTTTCCTTCTTTACCCTTGCAGTAAAACCTCTTTTACTGTAGCAACCAAAGTGCTATCATGCTGCTTTGTGTTTTCCTCTGTCCACCTCATGTGAAAACAGCACAAAACCAGGGAGGAGGAGAGAGCTGAGGAAAACTTGTGGTGCAGCTGACATCTGATCTGAATTCTGATTACCACCTGCTGTGCCGTTTAACTGGAAACAAGACCTCGAATCTCTCGGGAGAATATCCGACTGTGATTTCGCTAACTGACATCTGGATGCTCTACATAAATATAGCTGAAAAAACATTTTCCTGGCACTTTCAAGCCCAACTGATAAAGTAAGCAGTTTGAGCGTTAAGGCTTCAGGTGGCTCATTACATCTCTATTGACAACTCAAACATTTTTTTCCCTAAATCTCAAGCCAGTTCCTACGCAAACTCTTTGCACTACACACAGCTGATTTTTGTGACCAGTTTGGGAAGGGAGGTCTTTGTCTCATGGGAAAAACACACCCAGAAAGCACATATTACACTGCACAGGTAAAGAGAACCAAGAGGGTAGCAGTGCTTCCTATATATCCAGGCCAACTTAGAGAAGTTGTATTTTGAAATAGGGCTTCTACAAGTCATTGTCTAGTCCATATTTTGCAATTAAAACAATGTCTCAAAATAGGTATCTTCAAATACAGGTTGTTTTCATTTATACATAGGTCCCAAAAGAGCGTAGCACAAGCAACAAATTCAAAGTTGTAGAGAAGTCCAAATCACTGGAACAACCTGATTAAATTCTAAAATAATTTTGTGCTTGTTTTTGAAGGCTACTTGTCACTGTGATCATCAGTCATGGTGAACAGAATCAGGCAGAAGGAATATTGTTCAGCAGACTCTCTGCTCTTAACAAATAAATCCAGAACCAACTTGTTCAAGCATTTCAACATAGAAAGAAAAAAAAAAAAGATTTTCATATTGACACTGTAAAGTGTTACTAGGAAAACAGAAGGGAAAAAATAAAGGAATACTCAGGATAAAGTTTAGTCATTGAGAAACTTTAACAACTTAAAGCATAGATTTATTCCAAACACTTGTAAAATTACAAAGTAAATCACTGCTAAAATATAATTTTTTTAATTATAATAAGAAGAATTAGAGCTAGAATGTTTGTGATATGGTTGAACATTTCTTTTTAGAGAGGTTCAAAGAGCTTTAGCACAAAGTCTCATTTTCTAAATATATAAGATAAATAAAACAAAGGGCAATCTACCCTCTCAAATATAACAAAACCCAAACAGTTAAATGCATCTTAGAATCAGTAACAACTGCAAAATCCTCACTCCATCAAGCTGTTACCCAGATTTTATAGAATTAAGAGATACATTCAGAAGCCTTAATATGATAATGCATTAATATAATGGTGCATTGTGTCTCAATATCACTACAGGACAACTTTTAAAATGCAAAACAAAATTAAGTTGCAACATAAGCCGAGTCAATCTAATTTGCTAAATCCCATTTAGTCAAGTTTGCAAACTCTTTTCTGCCAACATCAGCTGTTTTGGTTGCCAGTTAGTAACAACATTGCTACCCCTGTGAGGAAAGGTGAAGCCATGCCCAGAACTGTCGCACACAGACCTCTCACTGCCTCCTCCAAGCACCTGCTTTCAGCTTAAATAGCTGCTGGAGAGAAGAAATCCTAATAGGCTGGGTATGAGTCTTCTAATTTCTCAAAAGCTTCCAAAATTTTTATTATCATAGATTTCTGACATTAATGTGATTGACTCACTTCACAGAACTGTTTGGAAAATCATAAAAGCAGTAAACATGTTCCATGAGTAGGCAATAGTTGGGAATATTCTACTTAGGGGAGAGTATGCAGGAGTGGCCAGAAAACACAAATCTTGATGTTTCTAATAGTGCAGAATTAAGTAGACTTAAGTAGATTTTCTCAGACCTGTTTAAAATGATAATGGGTCGATTTAGTTTACTCTGATGCTTCCCTCAGATACAAAGCTGTTTAAGAATTTCCTGTCTAAGCTGTAGCTCGCTGCTTCTCACAGTAACAAATTGACTGAGTTAAAAAAACGTTGGATTTGTCTCAGAATTTCCAAAAAAAAATGTTACTTTTTTGCTTTGATGATCCAGAACAGCTCCACTAACATCTAGATCGGAAGAGCCAAGGTGGTGGTAATGAAAACATCTCCTGCAGCAGCCACTCAGTCAGCAGAAGCCCCAAGAACCCCAGGAGATACAACACCAGAGTAACCAGCTGCTGAGTCTTGCAGTGAAATGGGAAGGAGAACTACTCCAGCACAACTAATTCCTTTTTTTGGACTGATTAGCTATATCATATCAGTTCCTCCATTCGGTTCAGGAGGGACACACCAGGGCCTCCAGGACTGGCACATGAGAAGGAATATGCTCCCTGGGGCACAAGGTGGCAGGGCTGCTGCTGGCAGCAGCTTTCAGCATTTGCCAAGATACAGCTTGTGGTGGACCCTGCGAGACACCTGAGAGAACTGAAGGGCTTGCTCGTGTCAAAAGGGCAACCCCACTGTTCCCAGCCTCTCCTGCACCAGTCACGTGCTCACCTGACCTCTCAGGAAAGTGGTTCAGCTTTTTGCCAGGAAAATAAAAATTCAGAAGGGAAAAAAAAAAAAAAAGGTGACAAGTATAGGAGCTGGAGTAGTGCCTGGACTACAGGATGAGAGAGAGGAAGCCCAGTAGGAAGCAGCAAGCTGTTAGATGAACTTAGGTGTCACGAAACTTCACGCTTCAAGACCTGGGTTAAAATTGCTGTTTGAACAATTCATTATTTCAGGCACATGGGCACTTCCAGGGAAATGAAACAAAAGCTGCGAACTTCATTTAAATACAGGCTGGGAACAACTGCCAAGAGGAACAAGGTCAGTATCAATTCCCTTGATCATATCCCTCAGTGCTGTAAAGTACATGCTGCTTTTATCTTTTAACAGTTGAACTGATTAATATGACTAGTTAAAATTGCTGGCCTCCATGGGATGAAGAGGAACAGAACTATGTGAACATGTGTTGAAAATTAAAAGGTGGTAAGAAACGAGTAGGCCATTCCCCCAAACTCTGCAGAAAGCACCGCTTCTAGTAGCCGAATTCTGAATTTGGGTGCCCAGCCTCATTTCAGAGTTGTCCACCCTGTGCCAGACATGAAGATGAGCTCATTGGCACTGAAGTGCCTCTTTTGCAATAATACTTTTGGTCTGTAAAAGGTAAGATAAAAGAACTTCAATCTTTAGTGTCCACAGCACAGCACCACCACCACGCTCCAACCAACCAAACCCAGGAGAGAGCTCAAGGCTGGCACTGCTCTGAGATAACTCAGCCACTGGCTTTTTCTCTTTCAGTTTTCAGTGTAACCCAAAATACCTTGGTTTAATGCTGATTCTTGTCAAGAACACTGCTGAGAGCTCAGAATTTCTTTATAAAATAGATTTACTGGGAAGCTGGGAACAAATCCATTTAGATGAATTGTAAAATGAGGGCTTAGCATTCAGTGACACAAAATGACAGGCACATGCTGAAATGAATTAACCCCACTGGCTTGGATGTAATTCTTGGTGTCTTTAAATGTATCATTCCTCCATTTCTAAAGCTATTTAAAAAGAAAAACTCCTAAAATGTCATGATAGTAAAGGAAAAGACTGAAAGTAGAATCGAGCCCCTCATTCTGGTTTTGATTTCTTAGCGATCTTAGCAAATCACTAACTCATTCTTCACTTTCTGCCTCATAAAATTGAGGAAAAAACCTTGATATATACCTGACACTTTTAATATGAAGAGCACTTTAGAGAAGCTTTTTGACACAGGATGAAGGATCATACTTTGCCATACAGAAGAGCTGTATTACCTGACATGCTCATTATTGGCTGTCAGAGCGCAACAACTTTCAGCATATTTTCCTCTTATTATTCCTCACTCTTTGACTGTGTTCAGGAATTACAGATGGAATTCTGTAGATTGCTTTAGTGACTTAGGAAAGTAGTTCCTCAGAAATCCAGGCAAACCTGGTTTTCAATTGTTCAGAAATGTTATAAAGAGTCTTGCAGGTGTTCAGGTTGAGGTTTTTGTAATGCAGGCTCTTCAGTCCACTGAGTTTCAAAAAAGGAATCCTCCCTATTTAAAATCTCTAGCATTTCTTACTGCTATAATTGGAAAATAGCCCAAATGAAGTGTTTTTCCTGTCTGGTGTCACTAAACACTGCACACAAGTCTACACAAACAGCATTCACAGCACAAACATTATTTGTGATTTCTACACTTCTGTTTTTGGGTCACAACTCAGAGCCAGTTTTGCGCCTTCTCCCCGTTTGTCTCTGCTGTGTGGGCTGCACAGAGGCACAAAGATAAGATGACCACATTGTGAGCATTACATGATCATTGTTGCAGCACACATTAGCCCGGCTCCCCTGGCTGTGCTTACAGCTACTGGAATTTCTCTAGCAAATCAGAATGATTTTTGGCACACTTCAGACTCACTCTCCTTCAGCAGAAATTGGCCTGCCTATTTTAGAAACAATCAGAAAGCACCAACCACACATTTATTTGACTACCTGACCTGCCCTTCAAAACAGTCATTACCATGCAGAATAATGACATTCTACAAAGAGGAAAGTGCCACTCTCAAAGGCAGTGAGTGCTTTTGGGAATCATTTCAGCAGGGCAAACAATGCTGTTCAGCCAATGAACTGACATCCCTCCCAAAAATACTTCTTTGTGTGTCAGTGGAAATCAAGCACAGACACACTAAACAAGGAGGCTGTGTGTTCCTTGGGGGTGGCAGCCAGCCGAGACTGCTACCTCACCACCCATCTGCTTCTTCCACTCTGCCAAATCAAAGGACCTTTATTAGAAACAGGACTTGAATTATGCAATTTGCCAGACTCTGCCCCTTTGCTACTCCTCATTCTTACACAGTGGCATACTCGTGTCTGGAGGATAGGAAAAAACCTGCTCTTCTTCCATTGGCTTTCACAGGAGTTTCAGTCAAAATACACAAATTGCTGTTGAAAAGTCTTAGAAAATTCATAGTTTCACATAGTTCCATTCCTTCAACTCCTCATGCTTGTATAATTTTTAATTTTCTTGAGAATGAAAGTCATGGTAGAGAGTACCTTAGCCAAGTGCAAAGAAATCCAAAGGGGTGTCTCCCAACCAAGTGTCTCCTCACAAACTACCATGAGTACCATGGGGAAATCCCTGCAGCAGAGTATGACAAACACTGCCTTGGGTCTATGAACACATCCTAAGTTTAGTTTTGGTTAAATGCTGTGAACTGTTGTCTAACAAGATGTGCCAGAACCCAGAACTATTCTGGAGGTGTTCATTTCCCAAGACTTGAAATCAAGATCTGGAAGGAATTCAGAAAATTACTGTGTGTCCTTTTAACCAAAACTAAGCAGAATGGTTAAAAATAAAGAAATAGCTTCAGTCCCCTATTGATTTACAAGATGGCTACATAAACCTTTTGCATGATTTTGGTTGCTCATTTCCCTTTTGGAGAAACTTGATCCCAGTCATTAGATGAAACTGCACCCTGTCTTTTGGCTGAAATATTTCTGGGATTTTCAGAAGGTCCATAAGCCACAACTGATCTTAATATACATTTCTGAGCATTTTTACTTGGAAAGTTGTAAATTTTTTGCCTTAGAATTTTGCCTTTTCATTTCTTTTTTAGATTCATACCAAAATAAGTTCTCTTAAATTGTTCCACTTCAGGAAGTAAGGAAGGTGTACACATGGCACAAGCATGTGTGCATTCTGAGTAGCAGGGGAAATTCAACTTTAAATGAAATATAGCCAGAAAAGGAAAGCTTGATGGAATAAAATCATGTCTAACTCAAGCGTAGCAGAGTTGTTGTGTTCGTAAATAAATCAGTATTAGTGAAAACCACAACAAAAATACAGCCTCCAAATTGGTGTTATGTTGTGTATCTTTTCCATGCATTCAAAAATACTTCACAATTATAAAAAATCTGAAAACCAAACAGATAAAGCTTTCTGAAGATTGCAGAAATGCACAGTAAGGTTTTATATGACTTAAAAAAAAAGTGACAGTGGGAATGTTGAATGTTGACTCTTTAGCTGTTGTACAGAATGCACAGTAGCAAGTAAAGACCAGTGTCTGTTATATTATAGTGAGAGTTCATCTTGTCTCAAAATTTCTCTTGGTTAATACTTTAGCCTTAAGGTTCTGTAGGAAAAAAAAAATTGCTTGATTTAGGAACTAACTTCCTATTATAAACAACATGCACTCTGGGGCCAAGATAATTTTACTGTGCACTTGTTATTTAAATGAGTGCAGTGTCTCCATATGGCCATATGGATACGAGATATATGTTATATACTCAAGGGGCATTGAAGGGTTTAAAGTACATATGTTAACAAATAATGCTGAATTGGCACCCATGCATTGCTGTCATCACCATAGCAAATAGCAACATATTCTATTTTTTTCATTTATTATTTTCCTTAGAAGTATTTTTAGGAACTAAAACGCACCTGGGTATTTCACAGAGACTTTACTGCATAATCAGGTTATTTCAAGGATTACACTACTGGAAGCATCCTATAGCTTGCAGTCCCATCTGGAAGGGTAAATCATATTTTTGTCTATGCTCTTCAAAGCAAAACCAAAACCAAATTCCATATATATAACTATAAATATTGGTTAAATCTAGAATTCCCAGACAGGCTTCTTAGTATTAACACTTCTCATTTATTATGATACTATGTTAATTCATGCCAGATGGAGACTATTCAAATGTTCATGACTTGTACTTGTCACGAACATATGTTCCTGGAATAATGGAGTGGTATCTTAGCAAACAACATCCCATATTTAAAGACCTATGATGAGGCTCATAAAAGATAAAAAGAAAAAAAAAACATAAACAGTGAAGGGCACAGCTGGAAAATAAAACAAAACAAAAAAATCAGGTTCTTCAGTACCTAGAGGGTTATGGAGGGTAATGCATTCTCCGCACACTCCCAGCTGTGTGCTGGGCAGAGAGCTTTCATCTATTCCAACCACCTGAAGAGGAACACTTTGTATTTTCTGACTGTCCCACATCAGAGAAATTCTTGTACATTCAAGACAAGTATTTCCAGCATAGGGGAAAGCAAGATAAAAATTAGATCTTCAAAATCCTGCATTTCATTTCGAGGCCTACCTTGTAGAAATGCACAGGGTGAGCGTGTCAAGGACATGCTTGGGAAGCAACAATTAGAGAACCTGAATACAGGTAGAATTTGGGTCTAAACCCAACAAAAGCATGCTCAAGGGTAATAAAGACTTGCTCTCATAGTGCTGTTATTGATTAAGCCATCAGAAATAGTTGCTGTAGAAGAAAGTATGTGTTATTTATTTCCTAGAGAATTCTGCTTATTAGAAAAACAGATTTCTCAGCTTGTTGCCATAATGTCCTTGAATTATGAGCACGATTCCTCTTCCCTACCTATGTGTCTCATTCCTACTGCCAGAGTTAAGTTCTACCTGAATGCTTCCTTTCCAATAAAATGAAATGATTGCTTTTGGGTTCTGCCTTAAATTGCAGAGCATCTCCAATTAACCATGTTGCAGATGGGTTGGTTTCTCACTGTGAAAATATGATCTGACTAAATGTTCTTTTTCCCCTTTGAAACTGTCAGTGATAGAATTATTACTGCTAATGTGATGAAAAGTTACAGAACTCCTTCCTCACATTTTGTGTAGGAGAGATACAAACTCCAAACCTAAATTCTATCCTGTCAAAATTAGAATAAGCAGAATTTCCAACCACTTTGTGCCTATGTTTGAATGGGAAAAAATGAGAACAGGAAGCGGTGGATTAACTTGGATTAAAAAAAAAAAGGCAGCAGAATTGAAAATGACACATGGACTGAGAGGTGGGTGACAGGTACAGTTGGGAAGACAGGAAAATCCATGAAGAAAAGGATCACAATCTCCACATGGACAGAAAAGAAGTGGTATAAGTAGTTATAAAAATATATTTAGATAAAAGAAGCAACAAAGGAAATTTACAGTCATATAAACACTTCTTCCACAACAGAGAGATTGCCTACAAAGGAAAGGAATTGTAATGGGAATAGGAAAGAAGGCACTTCTTGTTTCAAAGCAAAAACATTAACTGACTTGGACAGGTTGCATTATATGTTGCACCAAGAGTTTTAAGCCTAAATTTCAGATGTCCAGACATGTTAAAAATCACAGGCACAATTTTTATCCTTACAGTAACAATTACATCTCCAACAAACAGGAGGAAGGAAATATCTGTTTAAAATAACAAACCATGTCTGTGCAACAAACTTCCAAAGGCACTACCAGAGACAGATTGCAGGATAGGAAATTCCCATTTTTGGTAGGCAATTCTGCCAGACCACAACTGGTTCTCACTCACTGGATGGCACAGCCTGCCATTCCCATCATGCTGCCTCAAGCTGTGCAGGAGAGGCAACCTGGTCAGGAATGCACAGAAAGCTGATCTGTGAGCAGTGAGCTGTATTTAACGTATGTGCACTCACACTAATGAAATTCTGTAAGAAAAACTTGATTTGATTTGATTTTTTTTTCCAGCTGGGGAAGAAGAGAACAAGGAAAGCTGAAGTGAAGAAAAGAAGATGTGAGTTGCTGGTGCCTGGCAGGAATTGGGGTCACACTCAGTGTCCAGGGGAGAAGCACACACACCTGACTATCCTACAGTCAACTTCATGTGGATATGGATCCTATGAGAGGCTCACCTTTTGTCATCTCTGGTGTTTTTTCTCACAAACTCCAGCAGATTTTATTATGCTGGTCAGCTCAAAATAGAGATCCACACCCTCTGCAGTCTGTATACATGCAAAAAAATATTATTCAATCCAAGTATTAAACTATCAAACTGGTGTTCTGCAGAGTGTTCGAAAGTGAATGTAACTAGTTTCTTTAACAGTTATTTTCACTTAATGTGCCTACCTTATCTTCCAAACCGACTGCACAAGACCACAGTTCCCAAAAGGAGACACTGGTTGCAGCTGCATGTTTGTATTTCAGAGGCTCCATAAATTCATTTGACTGATTAAATCAATTCATAGCCCAGTAATATGCACCATCTTTTAGGCAGATGAGGGTCAGTATACCATCCATTTTGGAAGGGCAGATGAGAGAAAGGAAGAGACAGGAAATAAGGACTTAGATTTTGAATTATCATGACAGAATGAGCTTCTGCAGGATTGAAAAGACCGTTATAATATTTATCAAGTTCTGCCAGTAGTAATGGCAGCATGTTTGCCCCTCTGTGCTGACTCAATGTGCATAGAAAATGAAAACCTGTTGGATGAGATAATAAAATGTGCATGTGTTCTGCCTGATAGCAGTAGCCCTGGTGATAATCCTATGAATTCCCAAAATATGTTCCAGCATGATTCAGAGAACAAGTGTTACATCCTGCATAGAAGAAGAAGGGGAAAACAAGGGGTGGGAGTGGGAATGACCAAAACCTCCAGCCTAACAAACAGATAAAACCCCCTAAAACTCTACATAACCATTTCTTTCAGAAAAAAAAAAAAAGGGAAAACAAAACAGAAAAAGCTACAAGCCAGAAGATACCCAAGAAGCAAATATTCAGCCCTCAGTCAAATATAACCCCAAAATCCACACCACTCAGTAAAACACAGGAGCTTTAATTTGCCTCTCCCCTGTATGTTTTGTTTACAAGCCCTGAGAAATGTTCCCCAAACCATACAGCTTCCTGGGGCTGAGACAGATCAGATGTACTCTTGAATGTAAAGGACAATACTGCTACAACCCCTAAACATTTTGGGTTTTCCCATGTTGCAAGAGCTGCTGTAAAAAAAAATTAATCAAGAGATGCAGTAAGTTTTGTTGATATTTATATTTATCCATTACTTCAGAAAATGGCAGCTTCCTGTTTCCAGTCTCCTCAGAGTGAGAAATTAAGGAAAAGTTGAAAACCTTTTGCATATGCTTTAGAAGTGCTAAGCTAAGGTTACTTACACCTAGAATGTATATGTGTGTGTGTATTTAAGCCAAACACATATATGGGAATATATGTATATATATGCAAACATAAACACAAACAGTTTTTACATAGATAGTGCTACTTATTTTGTTATGAAATGAGAATTTTTGAAAATACCAAAAAGCTACTGCTAGCAACCAAGCAGAAAAGAAATGCATTCTTCTTGTTCTTTTTTTAAAATGATTTGTTCAATCGCTTTTTACTACAGACCATTTAACTTGCTCTCTCCTTCAGTGACAGAAGACAAATCAAAAGCTGTCAGGCATTTTAAACTGTGATCTGCACTGCACCTGAAGTTTGAACTGCAGCTCAAAACCATTGGACTCAGACCTACAATTGTTGCTATTCCTAGACGTGTCACAAAATTCAGCTCTGCTAGAAGTATTTGGATTCTGCCTAATTCAAAAATAGGACAAAATGCTGTTGAAGGCAGAGAAGGCCTGCAAAGCCACAATGCTTGTGAACAATCCAAACAGCAATGCACTCTCATGTCACCACCCCAGCACAGCTCAGCCCCTGTGCCCATTCACACTGAGCCTTTCCCATGCAAATGCCTGTTCTACCTGTGCAGCTTTCATATGCTTTCCACTTAGAGAATAATGTGTTCTCTGACCTTTCTCTTGTTCCTGCTCTCAGTCTGATTCCTGGATTCATCCTGAAACTGTTTGTTGCACTCAAAGTTTTCCCTTTTGCAGACTGAATCTCTTGCACCTGTCCAGAAAAGCACACCTTGCTGAAGTCTCAGCCTGCTAACTATCCTCGTGAAGGAACAGTTCCCTACCTCAGAGGTGACTTTTCAATCATTTGCTGTGCAGAGAGGTAAGGGGTTTCTCTCACCAGTTTTGAATGTATGCAGCCCATAACCAGAATTCTTCACAGCAGATTCACAGCTACATCTAGTTATAAGGATGACATTAGTAGCCAATAAATGTTCCAAATACAGGGGTCCTTAACAAGTTTCATCACTAAATTGATGTATTTTTCCACTGTTCACTTGAAGATGATAGTACTCTATTTGAACATGTGCATGTCGACATCTAGTCATGATTTGTTTATTTACATTGAGCAAAAGTTCTCCAGGAAAATCTTTAGTAAAAAGAAAAACTAATCAGGGTCGTAATGGCAAAAAACTTCATCCGACTCAGAAGTTTAACTTGACTCTCTTGAAATGTCCTGGGTACCAACTTAGACATAAGACATGAGGAAAGAAAGGGTACCATGTTTCTGCAGTTAGTTTTCTAACTGGTGCCCAAGAAAGGAGCTCTCAGGAGCAGGAGATCCTGGCTGCACCTCTGAGTCTGCTTCAGCAGCAGCCCCTGAGAGATGTTCTGAAGCATCTAACACATGCAAGGAAAAAATTTGCAAATCAATGCTTCTTGAAGGACTTATTCCTATTGACCCTTCAAAAAGATTCTGCATGACTTTTCCTGTCAGTGCTCAACGTTGAGATTGCACCAATGGAAAAATATTCCAAAGGACAAACCCATCAGAAGTCGAAATTCTTTATAGATTGCAATAAAACAAACCCTGTACTCCAAGTCTAAAACAGTACATCTTCCATCTTCTATTCAGTGAATAAATCAGTGTTACTAAGCACAATGAAAAGGTGAAAAAGGACACTCTGCACTTTATTTGAAATATACTGCCATACTCCATTTTGTATTCCTTTTGTTATTCAGCGAATAATGTTTTACTGCATCACTTGCCTAGATTAAGAATGTTTCAATCTACATACTTATCATTTAAAACCACAATTCCCCCGAAGGGAACACAATGGGAGAACATGATGTTAATTAGCCTTATGGCATTATATCCCAATTCTGTGCTCAGTACACCACTGCTGTTGCATTCCCAATGCCTATTCCTTCAACCTCTTATGGAAAGGATCTGCACTTAGTCAACTTAGAGCATATTACTTTCCCATAAGGGAAAAAGACTCATGTAAAATGTACAGGCCTGAAGTGAACACCACTAAAACATTAATGCACTGTTCTTTAAATAGGCTTTCCTTTTATGTTCACTTTATCCCAGTGTCATGTGAAACTGCTTGACATGTTTTGTTTGGCTGCTTTTTCAAAGGGAGCAAATTTTACTCAGTCCAACTTCCAGGCCCCTGCAGCCCATTCATCCAATTAAAGGAGTGCAGAATGAAACCAGAAAAGGCGCTTTGTGGAGCTTCAGAAATATTGTCCCTCAGGAAGGCTGCCCACAAAAAGCGAACAAATCCATTGTGCAAACCCGTGCATTGCAATAGAATAAAATTGCTCCTCAAAGTCTCTTTATCCAACAAGGATTACTGACTCCTGATAGCTGTAGGTTAGTTGAAGGTAGAGTCTATTGGAGGCAGGAAAGCTCTTATTACCTTTTATTACAACACATCCTCCCCCCATAATCTATAAAAAAAAAGCCTCTAGGAGCCCATTCATTTCTACACCTCTTTGTTGCCTTTCAGTTTCAATAATGCTGAGTACAATTCAGTACTCTTTGCAGTCCACTCTAGTTTTCATATGTGTTCACAGGCTAAATATTCCTAAAATGCCCTCAGGAAAGATGAGTTGCCATTTGTTATTTCAAATTTTTTGGAACTGTAGTTCTTTCAGTTACCTGGGACTATTGTTCCAGGTGGTTCTGCTAAAACCTACAATCTTGCCTCTTGACCACACAAAATGAACTTAATTTTCATGCAAAGGACCAGTTGACACCCCCTTATATGTATTAGTAATAAAAAATAAATAGCACAGGAAGACCTTTAAAATGAGGCTGACAAACAAATGCTGACTCCAAGTTTTTGTGATTATGGAACTAAGATTGGAGGAAGGTCACAGCAATAACTGCATAACAATAATTATGCACTGCTTCATGCTGACTGAAAACTTGGGA
Organism: Poliocrania exsul; assembly: GCA_035041345.1. NCBI lineage: Eukaryota > Metazoa > Chordata > Aves > Passeriformes > Thamnophilidae > Poliocrania > Poliocrania exsul. Next base: position 4,116,072 of record JAWWLZ010000156.1, read on the forward strand.
ATACTGTCTGCTTGTCACATACACACTTTTCAAAGAGCCAAGAATGAACTACCTGCACAAACTTTTTCTCCTTTTCATTAGAAAGAGCAGAAACCCACAAAAATGGAGCTATCACTCACATATCCCACCCTTCAATACACTCACACAGTTTTGGTAACCCTGTGATTAGTTCCTTGCCCTTGATTTGCTAGAATCAATGATGCCCCCTTTCACCATGCCCATAAATGAAAACAGGGACCACTCCAATAATGAATTCTCATTTAGACTGCTTGGAATTAATCCCAAATTTCAAATTAATTTGAGATAAACCTGAAGAATTTTGCAGGTGACTCAGCTGTAAAAATTGTTTGCTACCACCCACTATGGGGTACTTGCATCTCCTGGATAATACGGGGGCAGTGAGTTTGGGTGCTGCTTTCCCACTGTGCTTAGCAAGTTTCCAAGACACTGATTTCCCTCTTTTTTCCTTCTGTTCTCATATGGGATTGATGTATCACCATATTGCAGTGATGCAACTTGAAATATGGGATAGTGATTTGCCAAAATAAATCATACCCTGATAGGAAGAGAACCACTCACTTCCTGCAAGCTTTAAATTTGCTAATTATCAACAAAAGTGCTGATCAGAAACCCGGAATTCTCATTTATATGTAACAAACAAGGCTCTTGGCAGAGCTTATTGCAAAACTACTGTGAGAGGAAGGAAACCCCAGTGGTCCTGTCTGCATTCCTCACAAATTTGTTCATGGAGCTGTCACATACTGGCAAGGAAAGCCTTTTTTTTTTTTCCCCCCGGTATATTGATACAAGTTTTAACTTTGTGTTCAAGAACCTCTTGTGGTTTCTTAAAGATCAATTTTTCTTTTTTTTTCTTCTCTTTAATATGTGGAAAGAAAATGTAGCATTGAGAATATACTTTTTTTTTTTCTTGTATTATATCATGACCATTTCAATATCAGATAATGTTTTTAATTAATTTTCCAACTGGAAATTACTAACCCAAAAGCATTTATTAAGAGAAAGATTAAGCTAAGAACTAGCTTAATTGAATCCTTACTATTACAAATTTGCTTGCTCTTGAAATCTTTCATTATTTTCTATTAACAGGGGGAAGGTAACTTTCTTGCCAGTGTACTATAGTTATTGATATTATACACATGTCTAGGTTGATATACTCCACAATTTAATTTAAATATATACTAAAACATTTGGATTCTTTTCCTGAAATTTGTCATGAGATCTTACAAAATAATTATTAAAAAAATTATTAAGTGAATCTTACATCCTTATTTTCTCTATACTGATACAATATGAATAATTAATAACTCATCTCAATCCTAAATAACCTTTTAATACATGTGAAGGAACATATATACATACATATAAATATTTAAAGAATTTCTGTTCTCTGGTCATTTGGTGAAGCCCTTGTTTGTCCATGCATCACTAACCAATATAAACTTAGAATATCAGTACCTAACAAAGGCAGTTTGAAGAGAATTAAGTTTCATTTCTCATAAATAAATATCAAGTGATTAAATTTATACTTCAAATAACTTAACATAGATGTGGTCAAA
>JAWWLZ010000156.1:4119145-4134938 GCA_035041345.1 Poliocrania exsul
GAGGGCAAAGACAAAAGCACACAGGATTAAGCACTACAGCACACACAAGGCCATGAGCAGTCTGAATGATTAAGACAGAATACACACATTGCCTCTACCATCAGTTACCTGCTTATTGTGACATGAATTTTCTTGACATCTACAAACTAAAAAACTTAAAGCCAGTGTTATCCAGAGAGGATATGCACATCAGTATTCTCTCAGTATGTTCTCCCTTCCCCAAGTATTATGTCTGGCTAATGCATGTGGTAACATCCCAGTCCCTGTGCTCCTGTCAGTCTGGAGTGCTGCTTACAGAAAAAAACAAAAATTTGGGCTGCTTAAGGATGGTCTCAGTCAGCAAGGAACCAGGTTGTTCTGGGCACTGGACTTTATGCATTACTTTGACACTATTTCTATCCTCAACCTCTGTTTGCAGCCCTCTGAACTCTCTGCAAACAGCTGAGTTGGGAATATAGCAAAGAAACAGGACCATGCGTAGAAAGTGCTAAAACTGGTAAAAAAGCAGGCTTAAATATGACAGACAACTTTACTGTATATAAAGGTGTTGTTTATAGATAAAAAGGGATGGAAATGTAATTTACTTACCCTAAATTTATAATCTGATAGAAGAGAAAAATCAGCTTCTATGTTGTTAGATGAGAGGGAACTTCTAGATCTGTTAAATATGGATTTTATGTTTTCTTTGTGCAAACAGGCCTTGGAAGTTTGGCCTGTAATATTGCAGTTAAATGGCAGTGATTAAAAACTCCTATGTGTTCTTATCACCCATCTTTCCTCTCTTTCAGTTTAATTCTGATTAGGGTTTCTGTTGAATTTCCGGGGCTCTGCACAGCTGACTTACTCTATTTCTCAGTCTACTGAGGAGGAGATTCTGCTACCTACAAGCCCTTTTTCTCTATCAGAATGTGCAGCGAGACCTCTCCTGGCATCTTACCCTCTTTTTCTATTCTGAAAGGGCTTGTCAGGCTACAAGATGACATGCACAAGTCATTAAGTTTCCTTTTCTGTGCCTCCAGCTTGGAAGAAGGTTTATGCAGCAACAACAATCTGTTTTTCTTTGCATTGTTTTTCCTATTTATTTGTGTTGTGTTTCTGCCACAGTGACTTAATTTGTGCTACTGACAGTATTGTCTCACCCACCTTCCTGCTGCCAGCAGGAGAGGGATTAATGCTTGGCACTGATGCTGCTGGTGGGTTTGTAAGACTAAACTCTTTGGGTTTATTTAACTCAATTCTATTCTTTCTCTTCTGTCCTCTAGGACTGGCATTAATGCCTCACAGGCAAATGAAATGCAGTGTTCCAAAACTACTTATTTGCTACATGATTTATGTGCTACATAAACGTTTTTCATTCTTCTCAACCTCTCAGCAAGCTATTCACCATAGTTGGGGGTTTTTTTTGAGAAACCAGCAAATGTTATGTACTACATAGCATCAAAGTCTCTTTTACAACTGCATAAAAGAGGAAAGGGCATGTGGAAGGAGAGGGAAAAAGAGGATTTCACCCCCTGCAAATTCCTCAGACCACTCTGAGAGGAACTGAAGGGGTGGAAGTCTCTGTCTCGGTGGGCAATTCAGTTGGGCTTTCTGCTGCCATTTCCTAAGTGATTACTCTCCTCATCAATTCCTTGGTTATTATGAGTAGATATTTCTTGATTTCCAACTGCTGCTTTTTGAATAAATAATTACAAATTCAGTGGGGGAGACAGAGAGAAAAGATGCTAACTGTCCTGCTGGTAAAGGCTCTCAAGATGGGTCTGGAGAGACTCAGATTAAAAGCTCTAAATCAACAAATATTTAATTACTTTATATGTAGCAGGACAACGATTACAAGAAAGTATGAAAAGAAGCAACTTTAGAGCAGCAAATCAGCATGATGCTACTAAGATGTGAGACTTCCAATCTAGTTCATATCAGAGCCTTTGAGGTTGAACTAATCAAAGCTGCCTGAGTAAAACTGCAAAACAATCCAAAGAGCTTTGTCCTTTTCCCTCTGGTGTAGGATAGGGTAAGATGCTTGAACCAGACAGTACACATGAAGTGAGCTAATAACAAACAGAAACAAATAGGTGACTTTGATCTCCTTCCTTCTCTAATTAATCCCTTTCCTGAATTCCCCATCTCCATTGACTGGGGTACTGATGGCTTTAACTGAGATTTGCTTTATAAGCCATTTCCAGCCCATGTGTCCCCATCTTATTGGGTTTGTGTTGTCCACAAAGTTCCCATTTTGGCAAAGCAGACCCAATTCACCCACGATGAGCCCTCAGGGACATCAGGTCTCTGGAAATGCTACAGAAGGCACCAAGACAAGGGAGGACACATGGTGGGGTTCTATTTTCAGTGAAAACAGAGAAGCCAAGGAGACCATCACGGTCCTTCTGCTGATCCTCAGCCAAGGAGCCCTGTCCTAGCAAGGGCATCAATATGAGTGTCCCAAAGTTGATTTGACAACAGAAGAGGACAGGTATGCAAGACTTGTCTCAAGTTTAAGGTCTTTTGCGTTTTTAGCTGACAGGCTGAGGAGAACTGCACCACAGGCAGCAGAAATGGGTCAAGCACTGCTGATGGGACATCACACTGTGAAGAAAAGCACTGAAGGGGAGAATCTTTAACATCATTTAAAAAAACCCTGAAGCGTCTTTTCTTGAAATCAGAAATGTGATTAGAGATTCAACAGTTGCTTCTAAGGTGACACAGTGAAAAGGCTTGCTAAGGATTGTACAAGACACAAACACACACATAAAGGTTAAAAAAAGAAAGAATGTTTTACCAGAACATCAAGGTGATGCTGAGTAAACACAGAACATTAAAAAAGGCAATTCTTCAGTTAACGTATTATATACAACTCTGGAAACAATTAGAAATCAAGGTAAAATGGAAAAAACAAACCAACCAAACATGCACTTAGTAGGTATTAAAAAAAAAAAAAAAGAATATCACCTGGAAACTTGATGTGCACACAAAATATAATTTCTTGTAAAGAACAGATTGATTCGTTTCTAACACAAAAAGCTGCATTTCTTACCAGACAGAAGAAACCTTTGGAATAATTTGAAGCGCTCAGAGCACCTAATTATAAGTTTTTAAGCTAAAAATCCTGACAGTCCAGCAGAGGGTAACCAAAGATTCAAGGCTTTTAATTATTCAAAAAAATTAAAGATGGTAAGCCTGTCATCTCTGACAAAGAGAAGCTGAGGGGAGAACAGCAAGACAAACTGTTCCAAAGGGAATAGAAAGGCAAATTGTTAAAACTGTACTGCAGCCAGCATTGAAAAGAGATAGAAAGAATTAAAGAACACTTAAAAAATGAGATGTTGACCTGAAATAGTCAGAATGACACAGGAATATTAAAAAATGCATATTTTGTAGGGCTAATAAAATATGCAGTAAGGGTGTCCTGCCACTGCCAGGGGTACCATCCCTGTTCCCCACAGTGATCCCAGAACTCTCCATCTCTTGTTAATGTTGGTATGTCATTACCAGCAGAACTGCTGTTGTACAGGACTTTTAACTCAGCAGTTTCATAACTCCTTTTGTTCAGGAGAGAAATGTTTACAAATGAGATTGTCCAAAGTACTCCTTGCAAAAGGCAGAGAAAATGAAAACACACCTTTAGGAACAAAGGTCTTGCAAGGATCCTTTTGCATCCTTGTAAAAGGAATTCCTTGCCAAGCGAATTGTAAAATTAACAGTCTTGGAATAAGAAAATAAAGTTTTGGAGAGGCTAATGGAGGAAAAGTAGTCCCTTAACTAAAGAGAATTATCTTAACTAAAGAGGAGCCACCTCATCCTCAAATTCTGTCGCTATGATTTTGGATAAATACAATTTTGAAGTGAATTCTCTTTGGGAAAAAAAAAAAAAAAAACAAGTTTGAATAAAAGGGGAAAAAAACAAATTTGGAATTCCAAATAAGTATTGTTTTAGCTACTGAGATTTTAAATACAATGTGTTTTTCTTACTGCTTCTAAACCAAAGATTACTTGTTCAAAAGCACTGTGTTATCACAAAGTGTTCCAAACTGACCTAAATGTTTCAGAACAAACTTGCCTCTAATGTGGTTGTATTCCACTCCTTATATCACCCAGTGATTTACAAAATGGGATCTAGGTTTTAATAATTAAAAAGTCTTGCTGAGATATTTATATTCTTTTTCGAGCCTATGACACAAGTAAGAATGCCTTCCCAATAATTATTTAAAAAATAATTTCTTAGGCCTTGATTTCCAATTCAATACAACAGTAAATCTAGTAAGAAATTTATATGACTTAATTCAAAGCATCTAATTGAATGATTTAGCTTTGTGTAAATGTAATGAGCCATTTCATAAAATCAATAACATTGTAAAGTATAAACTAAATTATTATAAATGAAGGCAATAAAAAAAGAGCTCCTCTGTGTTAGCAAGGGTGACACTTGATTAATGGGTTATTATTGTAGGTTGCAACAGAGCAGGCAGAAGAGACTGGGCTGAAATTTCCAAAGGTACAAAGGTTGGCTGCCCAGCATGCACTCAGGATGTATGTTAGCAGCAAAACTCTCACAGATATATGTGGACATATTCGCAGGAACATGAGTTGCCAGTGTGCAACTCAAGTTCCCCATGGATGCCAGTCCAGGCAGGGCAGAGATCGCACCCCTGCCCATGAAAGTACCTCCCCTCCACTCCTGACCCCAGGGTCTGTTTCACTGCTCTCCTGTTTGAAAGGCACTTGTTTAAACTCTCCTTGGATGGGGAGGGACAGAGGTCACTCAGTGGGAGCTCACTCTGCTCTGCTTCAGCTGCTGCTGCTGGAGACACCATCCCTGTGCAGCAGGGAGTGTTCACAGCTTGGGTCGGGCTTCTGCAGCCCAACCTGAGTGCACAGCACAGGGAGATGGTCTCTGTCTGCACATACCCTTGTAGGAGTGTTTCCTTGTCTTTGAAAACATAGTCTCACATAGAGTTTGACCAGAAAGCTGTGTTCACACAAGCACTGCTACAACTCACAAGTCAGTATTGGCCATGAGTAATAAATTCCAATATCCTCTTACCAAATACGTGCAAATTTCCTTCTGTGAGTAGGGAACACATTTAGAAAATTGTTATTTAGGCAAATGACTTCTTTTAAGCACTATTTGCTAACCAACAAAAATGAAGTGCTAAAAACCTTCTAAAGAAATGAACATAAAAGTGGGACAAGAATAGCTTACTTTCTACACAATATACACGTAGCTGCCTACACAGCCACATATCTCCAAGCTTCAAACAGTATGAAAATGGAGCTACAATTCTAAGCTCCTGAACCAAACAAAGAAAATCAGCATTTAGGAATGCTGCCTGCATTCTTCTGTCCTTCACTAAAGTACAATACACTCTGAGGTTTTCAGAAAAGCTTAATGATTAATTATATAGATGGAATTTCTTTTGCAAGCATGCACTGCACACTTACACTGATATTCCATTGCACAACCAAATTCTAATATCTATTCATATATATAAATATGCATTACTGTATGGGCACATATATATACTCATGTCAATAATGCTACTAAATTATGTTGGTGTATATTTAATATAAATGCATGTTATATATTACACACTTTATGCAACAACATAAATACACAAATTCATTGGATAAAACTATGACATAATACATATTATTTAGATATTTCCTATATATCAAGTGTTATATACATGTGCACATATTTCTATTTAGAAAAGAAGCACTTAAACTAAAGTTATATTAAACAGTATGTCTTGATCCCAAGTCAAGCAATTTATACATAAGCTCTACCTAATCCACCCAACTTCAAATAGTTTAAGGCATTCAGCCATGTTACAAACAAAAGGGCATATTATCCTAAATGTTTCATAAAATTTATTAACAAAGACCTACAATAAATACAATATATAAGCACATTATGTTTCAGCTTCACTGCCAACAATGGAACAAGTTGTCTGATTAGTCCACTACTATATATTGGTGTTACAAATACTATTTTACACCTGAGATATATTCTAACAAAGTTATTTCTCTCTTATGACACCTTCAAAATCTGAGAAGTTTTTAATGATACTAAATATTTGAAATACTGATTTAAATGTCAAGACCCCTGCTATTTATGAAAAGTTATTTCTAGCATTGCATGTGTAACACCAAACACCAGTGCATACAGTTTTCCCATGCTCTGACAAATTGTTCTCTTTTAATAACAGTGAACAATTTTCCTTGGCCCTCCTCCAAATGCCCTTTGAAAAAAAAGGTTTTTATGAAAAAATTAAAAATACAAATAGAGTTGTGGGGTTTTTTTGTTTTGTTTTTGTGGGTTTTTTTTCCTATCTGTGCTGCCTCATTTTCTGATGAGGCAAATAGCAATGTACTTTATTCATTGTAAGTGTTCATTGGCTGGCTGGGCTACAATAGCTGGAGGTATTTTAGCCTTAGAGTTACCAGCTTAGAGAAAGACATGAGAGGAGCAATATTATTTTCACTACAAAGCAGAATGAAACAGGAACATTTCCTTTGGTTTCTGTCAGTGATTCCACCCCTGCAGAAACAATCTGAGGACACCCTCGAACAAAGAAAAGGTAACATGAGAAATGCAAGAGAAAGAGTGAACGAGAAGAAAGGTCTTTTAAAATAAAACCCCACAAATTTTGATTGTATAGCAAAAAAATGCCAAGCTCTCCCCAGATTTCAAGTATTCCACTTGACTTCACTAAACCCAACATCATTTGTGGCCCTGCAGTACATACAGTGGTTCATGCGAAAGGAATTGCTCTCCAGAACAGCGCACACACACACAGAAATCCTCCTCTTCCACCAAAGATTTCGGTTCCTGCATCACAGTATTTCTAGCCTAAAACATATCACAAAATGTAAACTATAACATGAAGTGGAAAACTGCTGGGATTAAGAGAAAATAAGAATGCCACAGGCAGAAAGTGTCTCGATCCACAGTCCTTCTTGGAAAGCACAGAGGAACACAAAAAGCAAAAACACAGGTCAGCCTCAGGCCACAACAGATTAATAGAGGGAAACAATCAATGATCTGAAAAAGTTAGGCACAAAATCAAGCCACATGCTCACTGAGTTGCAGATTTATGGCAAAATCCACATCTTAAATTTGCCTCTAAAATGGACAAATGATGGAGGGCAACAAGTTTTTACTAAAGGCAAGAGCAGCTCACTACTGTTATTCCTCAAAAACGGAGGAAAGAGAGCCATCTAGCTGCTGCAGGGAAATTAGCTGGATACTCGGAATTAACAGCAGCACCTTGATGGGTCCTTGAATGTTGAACCATCGGCACAACGAGACAGTTGGTAGGGACTGTGGGGTAGCGCCGAGCTCTGGGGTGGCAAAACACCGCTGGCAAGACAGTGGCTCATGCAAGAGCTCCTGCAGCAAAAGCCAATGGATTTTCACCTGGGAAGATAAAAACGGTGAGGGATTGCTCGTCTCTGAACCGCAAGACTTGCTTTCGGTTCAAAAACTGAAAGAGAGATTGCCTTGGTTCACATGAGTGATGAGATAGTCAGAAACCTGGAGGGAGAGAGGAGCGAGAAAACATTCTTTATTGCAGGGCATTGGACTGGTCTGTGCAGGGAGATAAGAAGCACCTGGTCAGCAGAGCACCAACAAACACAGGCAGTTTTACTCAGGACGGTATAGAGCAGTTAGGCAGGCAACAATAGAGAATGATTAATTTGGTGTCAGGCAATTAAGCTAAATATTTAAAGCACTTGGAAATAAGTTCCCGTGGAATTTCCTCCTGAGATGAAATAATGTTTCATTTTGCATGAAGCATTATTTCTGCCCAAAGATTTCTGCCAAAGGTGTTGAGCAGAAGGTGCATTTCCACTCGGGTCAACAAAACACAACAATAACACAGTAAAGAGGAGGCAGGTTGGGCACACCTGGAGGTCTGTGTATGGAGGAAAGGAGGAATATGCAGTACCTCCATTCATATAAAATGTCATTCCCTTTCACACCAATACATCGATTACACTCAGGAAATGAAGATCTACTGTTCTATTTTCACATATGCAAGAGTTTTGCATAGTATTGGCCAATGCCAAGGTTTAATCTATCTGATTTCCATCAGAACATCCTTGCCTTTTTCACCAACGTGATCTGCTCCATAGCCTTGATCCAGAATGCTTCTTTGGTGTGCAGAGTTTTTGAGATCTTGGTAAGAAATTATGTAGATTTGAATGCTGGAATTCAAGTCAATGACTTACTGTTATATAGAACATAAGTTAGTATTCTCCAAAGAAATAAATATTCATAATATATAGAACATCTCGTACTGCTATTTATTTAAGAGATAGATCTGTGAACGAACTATTACATACAAGCATTGAATGTTTCAGTGGAATAACTTTTCTCTAAAGCTGAAGAAATGCATTTTTGTTGTTTTGTTTACTTAAAAACCAGTACCTTCACAAATTAACAGGTATGAACTATAAAAGAAAAAAAAATACCAATCACCAGTTTCCAGCACAATGTCTCACATTTGCACATACACTTGATATCCATGTAGAAGAATTTTAGCATTTGAATACCTGATGTTCATCCAGTCACAAAACTAATAAAAGTTATCCTACATTTCTCTATACAGAGAGATGTTGCCAGCTGAACATTGAATACCAGCAATGCTTACTTTGGTTTACACTGGATAACTCATAAACAGCACTATTCTTTGCACACCCAAAATGCTTGCCATAAATCCTACCACCTCCACCTTCAGCAAGGACTACAGACAGAGACTGAAGTTACCTTGTGCTGTTTGGATTCTCCCTTAAGACCTACTTATCCAATGATGTGCCCATCAGTGAAATGACCTAGCTCAGTGAGGCCTGTTGAGCACTGGAGCTGTGATGTGCCAACCCAAACTGCCTTAAAAACCCCCAGAAGTGCCATCCTTATCATCCATTGCTCGCAGTTTCAAATGCTATGAGTGTCAATTCAACAAGCAGGGCATGCAAAATGTTCCTCTTCACAAACGAGTCATGGAAAGTGTCACAGGGATATATGGTAAAAAAATCCCAGTTTGTGTAATACTGGGGAAAAGTGTTCTCTGATCAACAATATTTGTAAAGTTTGTCAGCTTCAATTAAATGATAGAAGCATGTTTAGATCAGTTACCTAACAAGAAAAATTCTAACAATAGATGTGATGATCTAAATATTATATTTGGGTGTTTTTCCTTTTGTAAAAATTGTATCCTTTGCAGCAGTGGATATCCCAAAGCCCCAGGCTCCAGATTGCTTTTCAAAGATCTGAAGCTCCCTCTGAGGTAGGGAAATCAGCTTTAATACCTTGCAGGTTTAGTACTACTTCAAATACCTCACAGATTTACTATTCCACCCACCTGTTCAGGGAAACACTGGTTGTAGGTAGATGTTTGTGACCTTTCCAGGCTTTAAGATAGCTGTTGTTTACAATGTCTCCATTCAATAATGACTTGAAAGCATTTTTCACCTATGATGTATACAGGTATTGGTACAAGCATCAGCATTGCTGTCTTAATCCACATCTTGATTTCATCAGTTATTTTCTCTTAGGAGACCTGAAACACATTTATCTTGCTAAACTATTGACATTTTGAACCTTTGGAATTTTTAGGGCACCTTGTGTTGGGTATATCTAAGCACTAATATGTGTCAAGCGTGACTCAAGATGGTCCAGTAGGAAAACAGTCACTCACCATGAGGGGAAGGGTGGGGTGTGAGGGCACTCAGTCCCAGGCAATCTCCATGGGTCCTCTCCCACTCCCAAAGGGCAGCTTTGATCATAGTCCTAATCTGAGGGAACCCACACCTGGAGGGTTTGGGTGGGGTCTCCTTTAACCCAGATTGTGTCAGAGCACCTGGTGATGTTCCAGAAACTTCTCCGGGATGAGGTCTCTTATGGTCTGGGGACTTTGTCTGCTGCAAAGAGGTCCCACCCTTTGCATCCCCATCACTGGGTCAGGGTTTGTGCTGTAATTGCCAGTGTGTGAATGCTCCTGCCACACAAATCCCTTGTAATTTAAGGATGTACATAATTCAAAATAGTCAAATAAAGCCCAGACAAAGTATCAGGTGATGTAGGAAGTGTTTTCTCTGTATCTGGTACATGGTGAGGGGGGACAATTCTCTCTCTCACACATAGTTCTACTATGGAGTTATAGTTATGGGCAAGCGTAGAGCAGATAATATATTAAGAATCAAAAACCTGATCTTGGAAATTACTGTAGTGCCAAAGACTATGAAAAATGTCAATGAAATAAAAACTAGAATGAAAGAACTCTTCCATCTCCAGTCCTGTGGCTCCAAACATGCTCACTGTGTCTCCAGACTTAGGCTGCCTTTCCTTACATCAACCAGAAAGTAAGAATAAACAGGAGTTGGGGGAAAAAAAAGAGAGGTAATTTGCCTAAGAGAGTTAAATGAGATGACTCTGGTCTATTTTCCTTTGTTATTCCATGCCTAATGAAGTGTCTGGGTAGTTGGAACAGCTCCTGCAGCATGATCTGATTGTTGTAGTTGCCTGTTTGTTTGCTGTGAGTTATTGTTTTATTTGGCTTTCATTTCTGAGCTGTTTCCCTGGTCTGTTGGGCAGACGGATGCTGCTGGATTGTGTTTATGAGCCTGTAAATGATTGGGGAGCTGTTTCTCTAACATAAGAGATTACGAGGGAGACAGAGAAGGGTTGTGCTGTGCTGTGCTGGGAAGAGCACAGACTGCTGCAGCATATGATGGTCTTTCTGCATCCAAAATCCAAAGCAGCATTTGAATGCACAAAAAAAGTGTGTGTTTTTGTGTTTTGTTTGTTTTTTTTTTTTCCCAAAAGCAAACTAGTTGGTCAGTGAATGCTTCAAATTAAGCAACATCCTTCATATCAAACAGCATGTTGAAGGACTCAGTGTGGTGAGAGTCAATACCTCCAACAGGGGCTTCTTGCAGCTACTTATATCTGCCTGTGAAAAGGATGACAAAGGGATTTCATCTTCACAGCTGTAGCTGCTGGCTTCCTATTTAAGTTATAATCAATATTTTTGTTTATGCCAGAATATAACATCAATCACCATGCTGTATAAATCAAACCTTTTGAAATTAAATTCTCGTGCTTCGCTGCAGGTGTAAATGAATATTTTGTAAGTGTCCAGTGAAAATCAGTCAAATTCTTTCTGGACTGAAGACAACATGCCCTACCTTGGAAAATTACTTACCACTTCTGGAAAAACTTGGATTTTTTAGTTTCAGTTTCTTATTTCCTTAACCATTTTAAAGCCAGATAGCACATGGAGTTGTAGCTATTAACAAAATATTCTGTGAGATAAGGAAGGGGACAGCAGGAAACTGAAGGAAAGGTTGTATGTCCTTTACAAAAAAAGGAATTGCAAATGCCAAAACAAAAATTTGGCACATAATCATAAAAAATTTCAATATTCACCCAAGCTCTCCGTCAGAAGGTAGATTCTGGCCTTTGCTAAGGAAATTAAAAATCTGTAATAGTACAAAGGGCTGAAAGATTGCCCTTTTAGTTCTGCTAACATTAGGCATTATTAATAATGGCCTTCTGTGTTTCTTTTACACAAGGGCACTACAGCAAATTTCAATTCAATACTCTAAGGGTTTTCACCTCATTTAAGGAATCCTGAGAGCTCAAAAATTGTCCTGATAAATCTCTCTCCCAGGAAACATTTCATTCCAACAGTCTTTTTGAGTAGGAAGATAGTATGAAGGCAATGGTAGGGCTCTTGCTACTATACGTTTTAGGCAAAACACAGCACAGAAAAACGGATCATCATCAGCAACTATGTGATAAATCAAAGAAATTAATGTCATTGTACAGAGGTCTTTAGCTACCACAATGTAGAATATTCAGTCATCACCCACTACACTGGAGGTAACTGTGCTATTTCTTAGGTTCCTTACAATTTAACATTGAAGTTCCTCAAGAGCCCAGACTTCTTCCATGTAGGCTGAGTCAAAGGAGTTGGAAAAATGAAGTAATAGTGACAAAGTTTATATCATTATTCCCTTTCTCAGCTTCTGTGAATAAAGCATTACTGCTTTGGCAATTACAGTCAGGTAGAGAGCCAGGGATCCTTGCATACACACTTGAGTGATCCTTTGGTGAGGTCCTCCCTTTCCAACATTGGCAATCTCCCACAACATCACTTGGAGTTACTGGGACAGTCAGTTATTCCCTGTGCCTGTCACAAGTGCTGGTAAAAGGAAAAAACTATTAATGAACAAGAAAATGTACCAACACACTCATATCCAATTGACTCAATCTCTCCATGAAAGATTCCCAAACCTGCTTGTAGGCATGGCAATAGAAGGAATTCCAACTCTGATCTCTACCAGAGAACCTCTGAGGTTTTAAACATAATAGCTGAGCTCTGCAGCCACGCAGAATAAAAAACCCATTTCATTTAGTATTCCTGTTCCAGCCTGCAGCCATACTCTCTGTTTCATGTGGTTGAAAATACTGAAACCAGCTGCAAGGTCTAAATGACCCAGCCTGTGTTGTCCTTGGGCTTGGTCCATTCCCTTCCTCAGAACCCTCGGTCTGGGGAACACTTCAGTACCCTCTGTGGGGCCAAGACCATTAAGAGTTAAGACTAAAATGCACCTGCAAACTCAGTTGGATGTGCTTGCTGTGGAACCAGCCCCTTCCATCAATAAATTCTGTTTCTGCAACTGATATTTCAGGCAGTCACTGAAAGACGAGTGACACAGTTGGTTTCACTGGCAGAGCACACAAGGTTTTATTTGTCAACAAATGGGTTTCATGATCCATCATTAACACTTGATTGATTGGCCCAGCGCTTTGGCAGAATATTTTTTTATCACACTTCTCTGCACAGAATGTATTTCAGGAACCATCTTACACACTGATTCGCTGGCAGGGGCTCTGTTGGCAGAAGGCAGAATGTTTCCTTGCATTCCTTGCTGGTCAGTGTGAGAGTGTGGAGTAGATAACATGAGGGACTACGTTATGGCTTTACATCTGTTTTTGTTATGATCAGATCTGTTCTTCCTCTTATCACAACACAAACAAGTCTCATGTTGTTTTCTCATTCAATCTAACACAATCCAGATTCTCAGTTGCAAAAAAATAAAGATACTAAAAAAAAAAAACAAACAACCAACCAAAAGAAATGCCCAACCCAACTAACCGTCCTATAACCCAAATTTTAAATATTTATCTTTACATTTTTTCCATCTTTCTTTGTGCAATAAATACATTCAATCAGAAGAAAAATACATTAACTCACAGTGACAGATTGGACTCCATCTGTCAAGATTTCATGTTTGATATAGACTGGAAATTGTAGATAAAGGGGAAATATTCAGGTACTGTTCTTTCAATGAATGTCCTGGAGGGAGATTAAGAGAATGATAAATTGGTTCTGGTTACACCCTGAGCCAAGCCATTGGAAGCCTCATTAGAATCCAGAAGGATTGCAGCCAGGAAAGACAGATGCTGGAAAGAAGAGTAGTAGGGGGAAAAGAATTGTAGTTTCAACTGGGACAGAACAAATATACAAATCACCTGAAGTGTTAGCCAGGGAAGAATATACTTTGTCATCTTGATACAGGAGATGTTCCTGTATATGCAGTGGAGGATATTCCTGAAATAGCTTGAGAAAAATAAGAGGAGGTTTCATTCAAATGTATTGAACAGAGGGATAAACATCCAGTAACTCAGAACATTAGTGTGAAAATTAGAAATCCAGAAGATTTGCTTTATGACAGCCTCCTAAACGATTTAAACCAATTAATTTAATGTCCCTGAGTTTCCTCATGTGTGCTGAGATCTCCAATGTGCT
Source organism: Poliocrania exsul (assembly GCA_035041345.1). Taxonomy (NCBI): domain Eukaryota; kingdom Metazoa; phylum Chordata; class Aves; order Passeriformes; family Thamnophilidae; genus Poliocrania; species Poliocrania exsul. Next base: position 4,132,963 of record JAWWLZ010000156.1, read on the forward strand.
CTTCTAGGGAAACCCCAAATATACTAGCAAGGGAAATGTCCAAATACTAACAGGACTACAAACAAGTGGAGATTCACAATGGCTTTTGCACTAAGAAGAAAGTGTCTTCAGGTGAGAGATGGGGAGCAAATATTAATTTCACCTAATCAAGACAAAACAAAGTACCTGGCAAAGAATATTTGTGCAAATCCCCTCTAACTTACTGCAGAGAGCCTGGTGAGTCAAAGTGACAGGCCAGCAGAGCTGACAGAGGGCACTTTGCCCCTCAGGGCTGGGAGGTGACCCCCTGCCAGACTGCAGTGCTGACCAGAGAGAGGGCAAGCCTGGCTGATGGGCTGAGCTGACTGCTTGCACTTGGAGCTGCACAGGGAGGGAATATGAGATTGGATTTTAGACACAGGAAGCTGTTTCTCAGTTAGAAACTCAGTAAATGCCAGGACTGCTGGAGCAATCACACATGAGAGGAAAAATGACATTCAGAAAAGCTTTTCTGAGAGCTGGAAGGGTGTCACTCTGGACCAAACAATAAATCCTGCACATGGATAATATCTAGTTTCTGCCTCCAGTTCTACCAAAAAAGAAGCCCCAAACCAAAAGATGAATCATCCAAGGGAAAAAGTATGAAATAAATTCTTCTCACTTAAAACAAAGAAAAAACTAATTATACTTAGTCTGCAGAAAGACCTTGAACTCTTAATACTGAGTTTAGGAGAAGAAGAGCCACCTGCAGGAAAGGTCACAAACATCTCTGACTACACCTCTGCAGTTTGTAAGCCTGTTCCAAACCTCAGCCTTCAATCACTACAGCAGACCAGGGGCACAGGATTAAGTGAATGATCTTTCCTCCTGGAGCAGCAGTACTCGCTCTCTGCAACTCCATCCTTTCTCAGTCACTTACAAGCTCTAATATTTTGTTTTATAAACACTTTTGCTAACTTTTCTGCTTTATTAATCTTTGAAAACAAAGAAAAAAAAATAAATACTTATTTTGTGTTTATGAAAGAGCTATTAGTGAAATTTGCCATGCAATGCATTGCTGTAAATGAAATTAATTAGATAAAACTAGTACAGGCTTCAGGAAAACAGAAAGCCAGACATTTGCCTTGACAGACATAAAAAGAGATACAGATGTGTCCTATCTACAGTACAAAATACTATTTATTTCCATATATATTATCTCATACCAAAAAAAGACAAATGCTAATGATAATAAAAGAAATTATGTTACAAGTGGCAAGTTTGGTAATTAAAACTTTCAGTTAACCTGTGTCAAATTTTGTCCTGGGCGTGGCAAGACAAGTTCACTTCAGAATTGATTATAATATTTAAGGCCAAAAGAGCAACTGTCAAACAGTCAATGCCTCTGACCTCATCACTGAACCACAGACACCCTGGTAAATGTTGCCTGATAAATGTGCTGGAAAATAATAGAGCAAAGAATTCTGGCAAGCAGTAATATATGTTTGCTTGGCCAGCAAATTACAGTGATTGAAGTGTCTGTGCCTTTACAGTGCATGAGGATTGGGATCTGTTAGTATTGACAATTTTTAATGTAGAAACAAACTTGTTTAATTTTATTTTAATCAAATTTTAAAAAATGAACCCAGCTCCTACTGGCTGGGACACTGCACTGTGGTACCACAAGCTATTTCACAAAGAAAATACAGATTATGTTACTCCATGCCCACTTCTATGTCAATAGAACCCTCTCCCTAAATTAGTATCTCTTCTTACTTAACCTGTTTTCTTTTTTCTGACTGATCAACTTAAGAAACGGACTATGACACTTATAAAACTAATTAATTCTTATTTTCTTTTCATTCTCTCAGAGACTAAGGAACTAAACATAACAACAGGAACTCAAACAGTAATTGGGCTTCAGTGTCACTGTGTGCCAACTGCCTCTGGACTGAAATACAAACTTTAATTTAACACACATCATCAGCTGAATTGAAAAGCCTCACTTTCTCAGAGAT
>JAWWLZ010000156.1:4142585-4160063 GCA_035041345.1 Poliocrania exsul
GGAATAAACATAATAAGCTAGTTAGCTGATAACTTACTTACAGTAATGTAGTAAAGTTTATCATAATACACAGAAGTATCCATCATAGTTAATTTTATTTCATGCTGCAAACATCCTGGCAGCAGAAAGCTGCCTGAAAGTAATGAATTTTCACATTTCTTCTGTTTGTTTAAGGTGAGGTGTCTGACAAAGCCTACAGAAAAGAAATATCAGTTTCAAAAATTAGAAACCACATTTCTCAAAGCAAATCAATCACAATAACTTTTTATTTTCTAGTGAGTGTATCTGCTAACCATTAAGAAAGGCATTCTCCTCTAGGTCACTTCTATTGGAAGAAAAATATCAAGTTGCTCTTAAGGTAAGAGATACCTCGTGGGTATCAGTGGGCTGGGATGCCCTTTTTGTTATCTCTGTGTGACTTCTGGAGTTCATTTTTTTTTCTCATTTTTCCTATATAGCACCTATTACTTATATTATTCATAAGTATAACAACCCAATTTTCTATTGAGAAAAAAAGTCTAATGGCAAAAAGGAACCAATTTTAATACATAACAATGTGTTTTCTAAGCATGATGAAAAGTGACTGTAAGGAAGTACCTCTTTCCTTAATAATAACTTATTCTATTAAATTCTGAGGCAAAATATTTGTAGTATGCAAGGCAAGACTTTTGTTCCTCTGAGAAAACTGGTGTTAAAGAGCAACTGACCTTTCCTTTACAGACAACATTACTATCTCATCACAGTTATTGCTTAAAAATACATGGTGTCCAATGTACACTGTTTTTAATTACACCTTTTTTTGGAAAAAGTCCACTCATCAGACCCCATAAGCATTAATTTTAATTAATTAGTTTCTTACCAGTTTATAAGTTTATTTGGTTTTCAGTTTCATTGTGTGTTTTTTGAAAAGAATATAAATCAGTGAAACTTTCTTCAAATACAGAAGGTAAGTTTGCATTTGTAAAACCTGAAATATTGATTTTTTTTCTTTTGTGTAAATATATAACCAGGTGCTGTAGAACAGAATGAAGACTTCAGGATAATTTAGAAATCCACTCTCCTAACTGAATATGAGCTACATTGAACTCCAGAACTTAGTGAGTTCCTTACTGTGAGAAAATCACTCTGTATCCTTACCCAGGCACAATGACTTGGAGTTAATTTCTGCTGGTTGATTATCTGAACAAAGCAATCCCCATGGAGGATACTTGGCTGATATTTCAGCTGATGTAAAATGAATCTCCCAGGAAAATATGGAGCACTGAACTAGTGATCCTTCCTGCTTAGTTGTGCTGGTGTAGGCACAGGATGCATATGTTGGATAAACACTGCTCAGGGCTATCTCTATATGCCCACTTAAAATACAGGCAATGACTGGGAGAGGAGCCTGTCAAATAGTACAAGGACATGCTCAAGGCAAATTTTCGAGCTGTGTGGCATTAATTCCACAACATGGACTGAGGAGCTGAAGACTGTCTGCAGGGTCAAAGATTATACACAATCTGTCAAAGTTTATGAGCAAAACAGTATTGACACTGCACATCACTGCAGATGCCAGAGAAAAGCAGGTGTTGTGGATAAAGAAAATGTGACTTCTGCCCCCGCTCTGGTGCTATAAAAATCAGAACAGTTTCTCAAAGAAACATCAAAGGCAGAATTTTTTATACAAGATGGATATAAGACTTCATTCTTCCCTACTTCTGCACTTCTTCAAAATATAATTATAAAATGAACTGGACCACATTCACTTATGATGCAAATCCATTTCTGGGAGAAAATCTAATCCACTAACAGAAGTCTGCAGCATGTTGATACCTTATAATTAAACAAACTGGATTTCCCTTCATCTTATCTGCAATGCTTGAAAAAAATTGTTTTAAAAAGAAGATTACTATTTTTTGGCATGAACTAGGTTTAAACTGTGAGGGTGGGCAGGCCCTGGCACAGGTTGGGCAGAGAAGCTGTGGCTGCCCCATCCCTAGGAGTGTCCAAGACCACGTTGGACGGGACTTGGAGCAACCTGGGCTAGTGAAAGGTGTCGCTGTCCATGGAAGGATGTTGGAACTTGATGATCTTGAAGGTCCTTTTCAACTCAAACCATTCCATGATTCTGTTATTCTATTACTAGTAATGACTAGATGTAGGAGGGAGAAAATTCAAATTGTTCATCTTGAGTAGAATTACGTTAGCTTTTTGCTAAACAAGAACCTGACTTGAAATCTCAGAGAAAAGATTTTAGATAATATTGATGTTGCAGCCCTGGTTTAATTTTATGATTGCTGTATTTAATTCCTTTTAAGGTAAAAATCTGTATGAGTTATTAATTTTTTTTGTCAAATAACATTAGCCATTCTTGTGCAGCCTCTGGGGAATTTCTACTCACACAAGGATTACCATAAACCTGTTTCCACCTGCACTGAGCAGGTAGAGCCAGAGCTTTAACACCTCTTTCAATTGACTTTGCTCACATATCCTCTATGCACACATTCCCAGCTCCATTTACTACACTTGTCCTTGCATATGTTTTTGCATTATTCAGTAACAAATTCAGTCCTCAGGCATAAACAAACAAATCACATATGTTTCATTAGCTGCAGAAAGGTCTAATTGCAAAAAGCAGAGACAAAGAAGTAAGAAATTTGAAAATTTAAGGATCTGTTCAGAATTGTTACTATTGTTCCACCACAAAATGCATACACTTAAGGAAAACTTTATAAGATAAATTAATAGATTTAAACCTAATGAAAATGAAAGGAAAACCAGAACAGAATATATATTAGAGCATCATTAATATCCCATGGAAAAATATATTCATGTATAAATTGGCCAAACACAGTTACAATTTCAGGTTCTCAGTGGGGAGTGTGAGATTAAGACCCTTCTCCTCTGCAGCAGAAACAGTTGGGATTTTCCATTAATGAAGAAATAAGACCCACAGAATATAAAATTGAATTCCACAGAATTCCAGGCTTTCCAGAAGAGGAGGAGATCACGATGTAATTAACAGCTACCAGATTGCTTTTCTGTTCCCAGTACAATGTAATTATTCTAGACGTTCCTTCAAACCTCAGTTATCTTTTAAAAATACATTTGAAAATATGTACCTAACACTACTCTCAGCTTCTCACACTTATTTCATGTTGCTTGATTTTTCTTAGTTTGGCTATGACTTACAGGTAATAATACCAAGCTATTAATAACCCAGGAAGATATAAAAGCATTTAATGAACTTCTGGGAAAGTACAGAGAAAAAAAATATTCTATTTCTGTAATGAAACTGCATATACAGAAATAGCATTAAATATGAGAATTTCAAAGAATACCTAAGAATAGTATTTCCTGTGTTAATTCTGAGCCTTTAACTTGCCAAGTTAAATTAACCAGGAAGAACAAATCAGCTTTCAAGGAAAACAGTTATTCCTACCTTATCAAAAAGGGTCAACTATGGCCACCAAGTATTTATAAGTTTGACTGTCTCTGAAAGAATCTTATGTTGAAAAAAAATGGGCCAATTCCAGCCTTAAACACTTTTCTATAAAGAAAATAGGTTTCTTACTGTACAGTCTCTAGTATTAACAAAAGGTAGATGCATCTCCTAAAAAAATCAGAAAGATAAATTTCTGTGTATGTACAAACACATGTATATTATATGTATATTTATATGTACATAAATAGAGAGGGATAAATATCTGCATTGAAACACATGACAATGATTAAAAAAGAAATAAATCATCCAAATTTATCACAACTTAGTCCAATTAATAACTGTAAGTTTTGGACCATATCTTGAATCTGTTGTAGGAATAGACAAACACCAGCAGTTCTGACAGATCTACAAAGACAACCATTTTTTTTTTTCTGTTTCTCTGGGAATTACTAAGAAACAGAGCAAACACTGCACTTGCTCACTGCTCTGAAACTGCAGTGCCCTCTGCTCTGGGTGAGCCCAAACCCTGCTGCTGGCAGTGCTGCAGAGGGTTGCCCAGCTGCAGGCTGGGTGTGCTCAGGACTCTGCCCAGTGCTGGGCACTGACTTGAGACCGACTTATTCCTGTGCTCTCACAGCCATTTACAGACCTGAAGGGCTTCAGCCTTCCTGTGCCTCGATTTGACAGTCCTTATCTTTGCCTGAGAACACCATAAAGTTAAGGGATAAGCCACCTACACTGGCTTTGTTACCTGACTATATCCCCATGAATAAATTGCTGAGCTGCAGCATGAGATGCGAGGTGTGGTATTTACAGATGACTTTCCAAACATATTTAGTGGCTTATGAGCACATGCCATGCTGAAGGTAGAAGGAACTGAACTCCTGTGACACAACTGCTGAAGTTCCCACCTTCCCCTGCCTCAGCTTCATATGACTAGAAAACAAATCCTTAAAGGAATTTCATAGGAGAGATGAGCATTGGTGCAATTTACCATTTCTCATTGAGGCTGAGAGGGAATCTGATGTAACTGTGAAGAGGAAACAGGTAAGTTCAGATGGAGACAAATGAGACCCAAGCACTTCTCCAGATATCTTCTTATAATTAAGAAAGTGTCAGAGCCTCTGTCCTAAATTTGTTCTGTTGAAGTTAATAGAACAGATCATTGTTTCTGAGGTTAAGACATATTAGAATTTATATTAAGAATTCCTTCTAACAAATGAGAAATACAAGAGCAAAACTGTTATTTGAATGTCACTGATTCTTCAGGTTTAATACATCTAATTTTCTCTTTCTCTTGGCAATGCTGCTAGTTGAGCTGTCTGAAGCATTATCCAGAGCTCAGGCAAAAACACAGAAGATCCAGTGGTTTGCAATTGAAATGAGATTTCATAAATCAAGAGAATACAGCACTGCCTGTTAGTGGAAAGCTGGCTCTGCACTATTTTAAAACAATATTTTAAAGAACACTTTAATTCAAGTAGAAAATGATTTTATCAGTAGTGTTAGCACCAGTTATTCTTTTATATATTATTGGTATCTTTTCATATCTTGGACATAAAAATATACAGTCCTTCCTTTCTTCTTTCAACAACATCCTTTCTATATGTATTAAAGATGTTATCCAAAAATGCTATCTTCTAAAATTCTTCTCTCTTATTTGATTGTGCAGCTTTGCTGTTAAATTTTTTTTTCACTTGGTGTTGGTTTCCTTCATGCAAAGGCTTCAGATTTATTTTTAGTGTCTTATATAATTGTTCACTAATGCCTTATTAAAGCTGAACACCTGTAGCTTCAGTTATCTTATAAATGAGTTAACAAGGAAAAATACCCCCCCAGGGAAGCTTGTATTATATATCTGAACCAGGAGAATTAAAACATTTTATAGCTCCTCAAAGTTAGCTGTTCTTTGGTTCCAGCATTTCAAGCTGTTATTCATGCTTTTTGGCAATGAGGAAAGAATCAGATTAACACTGAAAAGAATGAACATGGCAAACTGAATTCTTCTGTAGGAGGCTCCTGCAAAAGCTCATGACTTTGAATATGTTAGTCCTTAACAGACATGATGAAAGTGTCCTTTGCAGAAGCTTGGCATTCTGCTCTGCAAACACACAAGAGATACCATCCCAGAATCATAACATTATTTTCTCACAGTTGTTCATTCTTTAAAATTCTGATGCAGGCAGTGGCAACAGGTTTGTTTGCTGCCTCTGCAAAGCTTTTATTAGCAAGGATTTTGCCAGGCTCCCAGGCAGCAGCACCCAGGCAGTGGTTATTTGAACAAGGCACTTTTGGAGAGCGTTAGCCAAGCAGTCCTACTTGCAGCTGAGCCTCCCAACTACCCCAGCACTCATTGTCCTCATCCCCTCCCATGGCAGCACTGTCTCTCCTCCAAGTTTACCCACCACAGCTGTGTGCATCCCAGCCAGGGAGCAGCCCAGACACACATGCTGCTGGAATGGGAGGAGAGAGGGGGACTCATTTCTGGAGCTATAATAAAACTAGCAATTTATCTTGTCTTTTTCTGAACAGTCTTTTATAAAACAAATCAAATATTCTCACAAGTGTGATTCTAGTGTCATTTCTGAATGGGAAGCTTAGGTCTTTTTAGTATAATTTGATAGTGTGTGATGTAATTGGCCCCTGGCTGATGTCTTCATTTATTTCATGAATTTTCAGATACATATCAATACTGAAATGTGGTGCAAGCCTTGTCCTCTTAAGGGAAAGAGCTTGGAACATACTCATGGAGGAAGAAAAAGTCAATGATCCAAAGTGGGCATGACCTGAACTCAAAGTTCCCAGTAACATCATGTGCCTCTTTCCACCCTCCATGCTGCTGGAAGCACCTCCTGTGCTGTAGCTGCATTTAAAAGTCTAATAGAGGAAAGATATCTGAGTTTGCACCTATGTACTAGACCTGTAATAGAGGATTCATTATAAAAATAAAAATTCACCAGATGTGCACTAAAGTAATTAAAACCTATCAAATTGATCCTCATTGCACCATTGATGGGATATATCCAGACAGGACTCTATTGAATTCCCATTATCTTAACTGAAAGCATAATAATGCAGATCCACTGCCTGCTCTAAAAATGGTTCTCTGAGCTTTTTCACGACTGATTGTAAAATAGACTTATTGGAATGTCGTAAAACAATTCTTTGTTTATTTACAGGTATGAAAATAAAGCCCCCAGTCACAATTTGTCAGATTTTACAGAGTCTCACAAAACCCAGAATATATGCCCAGTTTAAACACTGTAAAATAAAGATGACTCACTTCAAATGATGGCCCAAGGGCCTGCATGTTGTAAAGTTGACACATTTGAGTTATAGGAAAACCAAAGTGTCCAGAGCTAATTAAATCCATTCATCTCGGACTTTAAAGTTTTAGACAGATCTGTAATGAAAATTTATTTCAATTTCTTTCTGTTACTTATTTCAAATCTCTCCATAGCTCTGCTGAATGACCAGATGTTTAGAAAATCCTGGATCTGGTAGCTGGGAAGGGGTTTGTGGTGCACAGAGCTCTGTGCTTTAACAAAAAGAACTGTGATTCTCCAACATTGATTCCACATGAATCTTTTCATGATGAAAAGCAGCTCTATAAGGTTGTACTGCTAAATGAGGTGCAGACTCCTGACTGTGTAGGAGAACACAAGACTGAAGGGCACTGAGGGACAGAACCACAGGAGCTGTTGAGCATCTGGATTGGAACTGAATTCAGGAGACACATTCAGCACTTTCACCTCATACCAAGGGTTTCACTGGTTCACATCATCAGGCCACCCTTGGGAGGGCTGATAGATATCGCCTGTGGCTTTACCCATCCTGTCAGCTCCTGTGCTGTGCTCCCTTGATCTAGTCGTGGTTCCCCAGTTTCTCTGCTCTGGAACCAGGAGGCCGAGAGCTTCATTCATTACTCTGTTGGCATTACAAAACCTGTAAACCTTGAAACCCTGGGCTTAATCCAGGGCTCTTGGGGCTTCCCTGCTGCAGAGTTGGAAGCCTGGAAGTTCTGGGCTGAGTTCCCAAGTCCTGCAGTGCATAGAGAGTCTGGATGGCAGAGCAGCCATAAGGCACAGATCCTGAGAGCCCTGCATCTGCTCAGGGAAATTGGTACTTGGGTAGAAACACAGAAACTGAAACACAGAAAACAATTTTACAGAGCAGCTGGGCTATGGAGAGCCTGTATATTTGGAAACATTGCATTTTATTCCCAGATTTTGGGGAATAGGTGTGAGGTTTTTGTTAGTTTGGGTTTCATTTAATCCCTCATTCCAAGAAACAGAAGTATCCAATCACTTTTGGTGGGTCTCCTAGTAAATCTCCCCTGTTCTTAACATACCAAAACCACAATGCAAAAGATGAAAAATCCAAAAAACCAAAACATGATTACTTGATAAAGAATACATGAGACAAAGTGGAGACAACAATCACCAGTTTAGGGGAAAGCTCTCAAAACAATTATGACATGAGATCTGTGCTCCCTAAAGTTACAGAACAGCTGAGCAGACACAAAGACATCAATTCCACCTAGCAAAAGTAGCACAGGAGTATGAAACTCTGACTGGATTCTGTGACCTGCAGTTATTAATCACCAATTTGTCTGGGCTTCAGTCACTGCCACTGCACTTGGATGCAGACCAAGAGCACTGCAGGACATTCAGAGAGCCCAGAGGTGCCTCTACCTCAACACTGGTGACAGTTTCTTCCCTTAAATTACTCCTTCTGCTTCAGGTTTATCAGGAATGATTACAATTGTGTTCTGTCCATCTCTCACCACATTTAATTGGATACCTGTAATGTTAATCCTATGAAAAAAACCAAACCAAACCAAACCAAAAAAAAAAGGCAGGTAGGCACATTTAAGCAGAATGCACAATTTTCCAAAACCTATCTCTATTATTTACCTGTGTGTGTTCATCATATTAAGTCTTAATGACTATTTGAGACTACAGCCTTAATCATATTTCCCCCCATTATGTAACTCATGAATGATAAATAGTCCCAGGACTGAAAAGTCGATCAAATCTGTTGAATAATAACGGATGGGGATTGTCTTCTGTGTTGTTGTGACAAATGAGTTTTACAGTTGTGACTCTGATTTGACCATTATAATCTAATCAATCAATCAGTGAAATTCCAGGCAAATGAAACTCCAACAGAAAGGTCAGAAGTGGTTATCACTAGTGTACTTTGTGATGCAGAGCATTTTAAATAGTTAAATGGCTCCGTACATGTGTATGGCTTTTATTTGTAATTTATTCATGATTTTACATTAATCACTGACATCCTGACACCTAATTAGTAACACTCTCGGGTAACTTGGGGTGAGAACTACCATAGGTATTTTAATAATCAAAGTTGAGACAGCAAGCTCAAATCAGGGCTTCAAATTGAACAGCGACAGGTAATATTTAATTAGTTTCATCTGTACATACTCTATTCCATTTCACTACTGACAGTTCAGACTCTCTCAAAGTCAAACAGAAATTAAAGCAAAAAAGCTTTCAAAAATACTTTATAGCAATTCTACAAAATTCCATTAATACATGAATAGTGTAATTTATCATCTATAGCTTGGAAAACACCATGGAATTCTGTCATCAAGCTCTCTGCAGAAATCACTGACATCATTTTTGGCTCCAAAAAGCATCGCTGCCATCCATACATTAAGTCAGAACCTGAGGATCTGAACGTATTTGGAAGATCTCTAAGAACCCTCTCCCTTATTCAGATGATGATTCAGTGTTGTACTTAGTTAATTGAAAATTAATTTCACACTAAACCATTTTTTACTTTCCTAATTTATGAGATCTATCAAGGAGATTTACCTGGAAAAAAACCCATATTTCCTGTCTTTCCACAGTAGGCTGATTTCTTTTTGTGTTATTCTTTTGTGACACAAAGTTTTTATTTTAATTTGGAAAAAAAAAAAATCAAACCATTAAACTTAATTCAAAATATTTTTGGTTTTTTTAGATGTTACCTTTTCTACCCTTCTCAAGGTTGAGGTCATTTTGACTATTTTATTTTGCTTAGACCCTGAGATTAGCTAGGTTGGTTAAAACTTGGTTGTAATCACGCCAAGGTCATGGGTTCAATCTCCTATGTGGGCCATTGACTTAAGAGTTGGACTCGATGATCCTTGTGGGTCCCTTCCAACTCAGAATAGCCTGTGATTCTGCAGTTCTGCTTCAGCTAAGAACCAGAAGAATGAGTTATTCACAGAGTTCTACTGCTCTGTAGCATCCACACAAGACTTTGTTTCCTCAGCAGAGCTATAAACTCCTTAAAGAGTGCCATGGGCTTTGCAGCTGGAGGGATCCTTGCAATGCATTCAGCTGGGAGCTTCTTCCAAGCACTCAACATCACAGACTTCATCTGCTGTTTTATCAAGAACATATAAAATGTAAGCTGACTATCTCACTGGGGTAATTCATGAACCAAAAATCCTGCTATCATGCAGATAACCTCTCTTTTTTGATAGGGAATTTAATAGGAATTTGTTCTTTGATTTGGATCACTTACAACAGCCCTGTTTCTTAGCAACAGCACGTGGTGGAAGACTTCAACAGAGGCAGCAACAATCACTGCCTTCACTAGAACAATGAAAACTGGAAAGAAATAGCAAAATCAGAATTAGATAGTTTGAGGGTTTCCTCCCAGATAGACAGACACACATATTGGTGCTCTTTGGGAAGCCACAACCCCACATCCAAGGCTTTCCCACAGTAAAACAAGAAGCATTTCACTGTAAATCAGGCTGCAGAAGTGCCACTTCAAGCAGATGAAGGGGAGGAGGAGGATGGCTAAGGAAGTGACAGGATCCGGCAACCCTGAAGCCTCAGTTGTATTTTCAGGTAATTAAAATGCTTCTCCCACATTCATATTGATAGAGTCCATTTGGATCATGGTTTAATCCTTGGATTGAGCTAGGGAATTATACAAAAATATTCATAATCATGGCTTATCAGGAGCAGAGGAGTAAGGACTTTAATAAAAGAGGTAAAAATATTGCTCCCTGCTTCCTCTTCAAGGAGAATGACTTCATCCACAGAAAACAGACACAGATTTTCACAAGTCAGTTACAAACTCATGGGTAGAGCCAGAAAGTCCAGATTAAAGTGTCGCCATGTTTAACATAAATTCTGCAATTTTTGCCCAAACCACTCACCCACATCCTCAGAGCATTCTCCACAGGAAGCATGGAAGATGGGAAAAGGATTGCTGCTCTGGAATTCAACTTTTTAATTTTTTATTTATGGCAGCAACTAATCCAATCATCTAATGGCAGTACTTAACAAAAGATCACTAAAAGCACTTCTCCAAACAATGAAAAAACCCCACAATGATAAGAAAATAAACAACTACATACCTTCAGACTGTTATGACTGAATGACTTCAATATGTAAAGGGTTTGGAAAAGAATAATATTTGCCAGTTGTGTTAAATTATTCATAATAGGTATTTAAAAGAAGGGAAATTCTAAGTTGTACCACTTTGAGATTGTCATTTTGAGCATTTTAGCCACCTGTTTTAGCAAGTTGCTATGCTGGAAAGCACCCTCACATCTGCCTTTTTTCTGATGGCATTTATCCTCCTTTTTCTCAGCAGCTCATGCCAGACTCCAGTGGTGCAGAATGATTGGAAATTTTTTCTCCTCCTGTGAACAACAAGTGAACCATCCATCTTAAACAGCAAAGACTATCACCACTCCCTTCCAGCAAACTGGAACAGAAAGGCAGCAATTCAACATGTTCTGCCCAAGACATTCAGTGTAGATGAAGGGGAATATGCAAATGGCTGGAAATCGCTGCTTGTGGATCTGCATTTACACAATATTGTGTAAACCAAAGCTAATCCCAATTGCCATGTGATGCAGCCCCTCCTGGGGACAATCCAAAAACCCAAGAAATATTGTTTTTGCTTCAGTAAACAAAGGCATTCTCTGGGAACACAGTTAAAGGTGACAGCACTGTCTGACTGTGCTGATAACACAGGAAGATTACAAGTTATGCTTTTTAGAAACTCTTAAGAGTTGAGAGATATTTCAAGTGCCAGTTCCATCCACCCTGAAATTCCAGCACTGCAGGAGATGGTAATGCTCCATTCACAAGCAGTGACTCAAATATGTGGATTCTAATACTTGTATATAAATGTGTAATATATTCACACACAAGGATATTTGAGGGAAAATTAAATATAGTATTAGATCAATAGCTTAAAATATTAGAACACTAATAATGTTTTTAAAAATATGAAATACATAAATGCTTATATTAACTCATACACTGAAACTAATAAAATTAGAGAAAAAAAAAGGTTGGAAGAATTAAAAAGCAGCTACAGGATGTAGCAAAGCCCACTTAAAAGACTTTTAACACCTCTTGAAACATCTTAAGATCTTTAGTCCACTCATTTATTTATGATTTCCCTTCCATTCTCAGTATTAAGTGAAAATCCTGCTGTGACTTTTACCTATGGAAAAACCCAACCCAAACTCACAAAACCACCGCCATACTGCAGAAGCAATAATTAAGTATTTGTGAGGACTCACAGGCTCTGCTTTATAAAGAGCCCAGAGTGTCAATATAGAAACCTCATTTTACAACTGTTCATCCATGATGTTCCTGTTAACTAAAGCAACAGCTGATTATTCAAAGGAATAAAACTTCAGTTCTTATTTCTCTCTACTGCCCACCTGACCCACTTGCTACACATACTACATCAGGTAGCTTGCAAGACTAGATTACATTTCAAGTTTATATTTACAATGTAAAAAATACACTTCTATTTGTCCAACATATTGCGTTGTACCTCAGGAGCTCAAATGATTATTGGAAATATATTGCAGTTCTTCCCCTATGCTCAGAAACAAGTTTACTGTGTTATCATCTCTACTGAATTTTATTCAAAAGCATATGAAAAGTATGAGTTTTTTTCTTGCTTTAGAGTTGTAACATTATTGTGACTTCTGGATGTTTTCATTTTTCATAAGGTGTCTTTTTTTAATAATCTGTACTCTTGGCAGGAGTTATGAATTCCTATCTGATGGCAGGAAATATATTCTGTAGCTCAGGTATAGGGTTCTCTTTTAAGAGACACCTATTGAGAGGCTTCACTTCACAGGCTGGGACTATTGTGCATTTTGTTCAGTAGACAATAGAGTATATGTTGCTTTTTGCTCCTTATTTAAACAGACAGGAAAGAAAGGAAAGTGTTTGATTATTATCCAGCAACCTGTTTTCTATTTCTGCCTCCCAATGACAAAATGCCCCATGGATCTGGCTTCAACTAATATATGAATGCAAGTATCTAGAAATGCCTATCAAAATCTTACAGCTAGGTGTAACATTCTAAAAAGGATCTGGTTTCTAAGAGAGCAGCTGAAACTCCATGGAAATAATGGATAGAGCACCAGAGAAATGGCTCAGAAATGATACAGAACCAACATACTGTGCAAGAAAAGAAATGGGGAAATGGATAAAAAAACCTTAAGAGGGTGTGTGAATAGTTGGGGAGAAGAGAATCTCCAAGTTTCCTGGGTTGGATGAGGGAGGGGAAGCACAGGGGATTGCTGACTTCAGATCACAGCAAGGAACACTGTGGTATATAGTCTTGTAAACTGGCAGATAAGTATTTTTTAGCTTACAATGCTTGAATGTGGTAATCACTTGTGAAAAAGAACAAATCTCTGCTGAGCAACAGGCAGGGTTGGTTTGAACATTTTTTCTTCCTTTGTCTAAAGATCTTTCAATACCTACCAATATTTCATACAGAGTATCTTCCTCAGAACTGACTAGTGATGAGGGGTTGAACATTGGTAAAATGGGGGTTTGTTGGCTGGTTCTGTTCCATGTCTCAGGTCCACTAACAGGGTACAAGTTAGCCAGTGAATTACTCTCTTTTTCTTGGTGTTAAATTAACCCAGCAGACCCTGAAAATCAGCTCAGTTCAGCAACAAAATGGCAATACTAGAAATTAAAAGGTAACATTACTTACTGTTTTGGTGGTAGAAATAATAAAATAGGAAGTAAAAAACCTTGATTATTAAATTGGCTTCGAGAGAAATGAAATGTAAAAACACAGCTTATAAAATGGTGAGTTCATCATAAAATGCATTTGATTCAACAGGTTTACCAGAAAATGGCAAGCAGCACAAAACTCCCTGAAAATGGTTTGGGACACTAATTTGGGTGTGGACAAATGCAGTGCAGGGAAAGAAAACACTGCTGCAATTAACAATGAAGTGTTAATTTGGAATTATTGAATTATTTATTACAGAAAGAGAGACTTTTTTAAAAAACTTCAAGTGCGTAAGTGCTGCATTTCCTGTTCTCAATATATTTCTACCCAGATCAGTGGTTTTGCCATACAAAAATTGCATTACTAATAAAATTCAATTAGTATATACATAGGCCTTTACACAGGGAGGTTTTTCTCTTAAACAAAGATGGGCTGAACAAATAACATGGAATTTGGGACAAATACATTGCATTAAACTGATGTGAAAAGATGCTGCCTTGACATCTGCAGTGAATACCCTGATGTGTTTCCTCCTTGATGCAGAAAGGATTATTGTATTTGCAACTTGAAAAAGATACACCCATATTAAGAACCTCTATCTAGAATTTCATTTAATTCCTCTGAGCACTGATAAAAATGGTCTCTGAGCATGGAGTGCAGAATGATGTAGCAATGTGTAAAAATGCATTGATTTGAAAACTCCACTCAGAGAGATGAAGATTTTGATATTTTTAGCTAAAAAATGTCAGAGTGATTTCAAGTACATCAAGAATGTATTCCATAGATTCTGTAACTCTTTAAAATGTTTGTTTCATAGGCTTGAAGGCTCAAGTCTCTTTAATTTTAGAGATTATTTTTTATAAGGATATGGTCTACTTACAGACAATTTTTCATAGACAAGTCCAGACACCATTCTGCTGCTTTTCTATTGAATGTACTTTAAATGCAAAAAATAAAGAGGGTCCTCAATTTGGTCTGTTGGCTCAACAGCAGGAGCCCAATGCTATGATGGAAACATGTTAAAAATGATAAATAGCTCCAGCCATTACAAGACTGAAAATAATAGTCACCCCTGGTGAACAAAATTATTTGGAGTGTGGTCCTTCATGATTAGCAGAGATCATCTCCCATTGTGCTATAAATCTTGCAAAATCTTGCCACCACTTACTCCTGTTCAGAAGGCATTATCACTGCCACTTTATGTGATATTGAAAAGGGTACATAGACTAAACAATGTCAAACAGCAACCTGCAAACACTGACTAAAAATGAGTCAGAAATGACTGATTTCTATGCAAGAGCTAAATAGTAGATTTGGAAACAAGACAAGGCTAATCAGGTACTTTTCAAAACACAATATAAACATTAAAAAAACCCAAACAAACAACAAAAAACCCAAACCAAACCAAACCAAAAACCAAAAAAACAAACAAAAAACCAAAACCAAACCTAAAACAGAAATAGTTTTGACACACACAAAATCATTAGCAACTGTGTCTAGATGCTATATTGGTAAAAAAGTGTTATCGCTTCTGAAGGCATTGGATCTTCCTTGCAAATCCTCCTGGAAGAGGAATCCAGCTGTTTCATCAAGATTTCAGCCTATTACTCTATTTTAGACTATGTCCTCAAAATAAGCAAGTTTTTTTCTAAACAAGAAGTTAAGATAGGGCACAGACAGATCCAAACACTTCTGTCCTCAGCATTGCTGGAAAATAAATTACTTCTTAAGTAGACAGAAAGACAACACTGAAAGCAAAATTTCAAAAAAAAAATCTCAAATTAATTGGGCTAAAGACATTTCTGGCAAAATATAGTTTCTGTGATAGGAGAAAGTCTCCTCTCTGTTCATTGGGTTTGCGTGACAAGGTTTTGATAGAAGGGGGATGACTACAGTAGTGGCTTCTGTGAGGAGCTTCTAGAAACTTTCGCTGTGCCCCAACAGCCGATGCCAGTGGGCTCCAACATGGACCTGCTGCTGGCCAAGGCTGAGCCCACCAGTAACAGTTGTAGTGCCTTGGGGAAAACAGATGTGAGAAAGGGAAAACACCTGCATGATCACAGCTGGAGAGAGGAGTGAGAGTATGTAGGAGAAATAACTCTGCAGACCCCCAGGTCAGGGCAGAAGGAGGGGCAGGAGGTGCTCCAGGTAGCAGGGCAGACATTGCCCTGCAGCCCATGGTGAGGTGGCTGTGCCCCTGCAGCCCCTGGGAATCCACAGGAGAGCAGACATTCACCTCCAGCTTGTGGAGGACCCCACACTGGAGCAGGTGGGTGCCTGAAGGAGACTCTGACCCCATGGGAATCCCACACTGGAGCAGGATCCTGGTGGGATCTGTGGGTCCATGGGGAGAGGATTCCATTCTGGACCAGGTCCATGACCCTCTGGGGACCATGCCCTTCTCATCACTGCATCTTGTGGTTTTAATGGTGGAAAAGACTTTCCTACAATGTTTTTAAATTCTTGCTTGGTTAGAGAAATAAATGAATATACCGGCAAAATAACAGAAAAGTAGCAAACCATCAGAGACCATTAGTTTCACATTACACACAGGACTCTTCCTAAAGCACTCAAGTCCTGTGAGGTATTAAACTCCGAATGAGGACTTGACAGCAAATACTTGCTATTACATCCTGCAATTTTATAGGAAGCAAACAGTTTAATTAACCAACAAAAGTAATGCTACTTTTAAGAATCTCCCTTCCAAAACAACTAATTGGTCTATTGCAGAGAAAAACAATTCCCTTAACCTCCCATCACTGCCACAGGCACGTGAATGATTCTTACCATCACAGCCCCTCCTGTCAATCCTAACATTATAGCTGCCATTTTCACCTGAACAGCCAAGGGGAGGTACAAATTGCAAGACCTTCAGTGTTTTTCCCTCTAAATCTTAGAAACCCAGGAAATGCAGAAGCCTGATTGCATAGAGTGTTCCCCACAATCAAGTTCTAACCTAACAATCCTCTCAGCCGTTCTTGGAAGTCTGAATTAAAGCATAGCTTCATTATCTGAGAGATGATTGCTCTGTGATCCATCCCAAGCAGCTCATCTTGATAATTTCTATATTCCCACAGCTGATTCTCTTTGGTTATGCTGCTGCTTTGTCTGGTTTCTGCGAAGCATAACAAAACTGCATGAACTTGAAACAGAATCAGGGGTTTTTCACATAAATATATGCTCTGGATATCTATCAAATTCTTTTCAACCAGACTGTGAAAAGCCAAACTCTATGATTAATGTGAGAATGAAATACAAACACTCAGAACTGAGGAACAGTTGGATAAAATCATATGCATTTAATGATATTGCAAATAGGAGAAAGAAAACTGATCTGTCATGGATGTCTTCCCAAAATTTCATGGGGAGTTTCAGCAGAATCAATATTTGAAAATCCTCAGGTATTTGTTATCTTGTAATTAAGAGACTTTATTCCTCTATTCAGGCAGTATGAAAACTGTTAACATCTGTCCACTGAATGCCCTTTTTCTTTTATGTGTCTCTAATTCACCTGTTTGGGTTGCATTCATGTGGAAAAAAAAAAAAGATTTCACAAAACTAAAGTATTTGTTAAAGAAAACTACACTGCTTTCCTAACTTTCAAGGGAAATTGGCCATGTATAATGAAAATACTGACATATTTATCACAGGTTGAATCACATTCAACTCAAAAACACATTTATCATTAAAAAGAACACGTAGAGCTTTACAAAGAGGGAGTAATACATTCTGCTTTTTCTTCCCATCGTCTTTAACATGTTTAATATAATCAGTTTCCTGATCATTCGGGTCATTTAAACAGCAGAGCTTGCTTATAAATTCTGCAATATAAACAAGCTTCACTGCAGAAGTTGATAATGAACATGAAAGATGTGTAAGAAATGTAGTATTGGAAAATACAACATGCTTCAATGACACCATCAGGAACTGAATTAGAATATTTATCAAGTAATATCATTATAATCTTTTCATGAAGAGCCTCTTCAAGTTACTTGTACAAAACTTTCTTAAATTTT
>JAWWLZ010000156.1:4175167-4195302 GCA_035041345.1 Poliocrania exsul
GTCATCAGACTGTCTGGGTTCTCCATGTGTGTTCTCCTTCCACCCATGTTCAAGTTATTTATACAGAATACAGGACATGAGATCCCATGTGAAATACAGTGGATTTAATCCATGCTGCCATAGAGATCGCACAAATCCCAAGCATTTTTATTATACTATAACCATGCTCACAGACCAACCAGGCTCTGTGGCTGCCACAGATTCCATTGTCTGCTGAATATAACACACATTGAAATGTATTTCATAACATAACACAGAGATTTCAGTTTTAATGGGGACTTTTAGTTGTTGTTGTTTTTAGGCAGGTTAAAATCCAGTCCTGTAGGAATCATATTTTGAAAAGACAAAATATCATTGCCTATGTTTCTTTCTACTGATATAAATTTAATTTCTACTATTAGTCTGAACAAAATTTGTGTGTCTTTTGTTGGAGGTCATTTGGGTTTTGATTTTTTTTTTTTCCATTAGCCAGAAAAGTGCTATCAGTGCTATCTAAAATAAAATTGATCCTTTCTGGCTTCCAAGAATGAAAAGCTGTCTTTAATATCCAGATATACTGCTGCTGATATAGGGAGCTGTTTCATTATGGCAACATACAACAGGCATAAAGTAATTTTAAGTATTAGAAATGTCAGTGCTTTTTCAGATCATGCTTCATTCATACTTGTCACAAGAGACTTCTAACAGTGGCATTTAGGATTAAGAAAATAAGAATTTGACATAATAAATAAAACATGCTTAGAAGGACTCTTTGCAGGTTACTACAGGAATAAAAGAATGCATTATTTTCATGCAATAATTCAATGGCAAAAGGCTGCCAACCTGCCATGGAAACTCTTTTAACTTGTCAGAAATGTTTACTATCTATTTTCAGTGAGCTACTGGTTTCTCAAACTTATTTTCTCCAAGGAACTTTCTAGAGACCTTCCCAACATTTTCCCCATGAGGTGACTTCTGCACACACTGACAGCTAGGCTCAGCTGAACCCTAATCTAGATATACTTTTATAAAAATATTAGAGCCTTTCTGGTGCTTTCAGCCAATGATTGCTTGAAAGAAGGGATAGGACAGAAATCAATGACTTTATATTAGCTTTCGCAGTCTCCTTTTGGAATCTTTTATTCCTTTAAAAACATGATGCAAGTCATTTTCATTTCAGTGTTTTAAAACAAATCCTCTCTGTTGGCCCCTAAACTATATAGAGAATTAAATCTTTACTGTTATAAAGTCTCCCCAGACTTCTCAATGCTTAATAAAAAATAATGACAGTTAAAACTGTTTTAATACTCACATTCCAATCCTCTGCCTACCTCCCTCCTCTCCTGGGTACTGTTTTAAAACATGTTCCTTATCCTGGGCTTCCTTTTACATTCCTTAATGAGCAGCAGACTAGTCTCTTAACTGTCCTCCACATAAATGGATTAAGTTTCACATGAAGAGAGATCCCCAGGTATGTGTTAGAAGAGCTGTAAGCAGTTGTGTGAGATGGGATGAGAGTGGAAACATAATTCACCTGTTCCTGACAGTGAAAGCACCAACTCTCTGCAGCATTTATTTTGACTCCCAATGAAAAGACCCTTTTAACTTGTCGCATCTTTTATTCAGCAACTCATTTTCTGCTAAGTATTAAAAGTCAGTAGGGTGTGAGGATTTGTTCCAAGGCTTGCTGAGATATTACTTACACAAAGGAGTTGCAGATCATTTCTGCTGAGTAAAACCATCGGGGATGTTTGAAATTCAAATGCATGTTACCCCCACCCAGCACAGAGAGTTGGTTTTTTTCCCTTCTCTTTGTTACTCTCTCCTAACCCTACTTTGTTACATGTATTTTCTGCAACTTCTATTCTTTCCACTGTAACTTTTAAATATAACAACAGTTTAAAACATTTGAGATCATTATCTATGTTATTGTTGCTATCTCCAAGAAAACAATGCTTCACTACAACTGGTTTGAGTTTACATTGCTATTCAACATAATATTTTCAGGCAAAAATGATCAAGGCTGAAGTATGTTTTCAAGACAAACCACTATAATTTTGGGTGGTTCCCTATTACCTCAAGCCTCTCGATAGATAGATAGATAGATAGATAGATAGATAGATAGATAGATAGATAGATAGATAGATAGATAGATGGATGTATATGCTGTCTCATATTTCTTCCCCTTGGAGGCCTGTATCAAACACTGCACTGTTGGCAGCTGTGTAGGCAATGACCTCAAGTAACAGCAAATACATCAGCACAAAGCAATCAGAACTTTTTCCTCACTGTATTTATGGTAACTCTTTCTCACAAACTTAAGTTTCTGGAGCACACATTTACAGAGAGAATGGCATTATAAGACAAAAGAGAAGGTTCTCTCTTTTGAACATTCACACTACGATCAAACCTCTGTAAGAGTTGATCCCAACTCTCCGCAACTCTCTGGTTTGTACACTCAGCTGGGACATTCCCCTCCCTTCCCCTCATGCAGCATCAGCTCTGTTTAAGGTTAACACAACACAGTGTCTTCTGTAGTTCTGAAAAAGAAGCACGTTTAAAGCAGCAAAAGTGAAATATCATATTTAATAACTACAGTATTACAACACATACCTGCTTAGACATCAACAAAATTTTCAGATGTAATGATGTACCTTTCCAAAGCAAGATACATTGTATAACCAAAAACCCAGAGCAATTTGCAGACATAATGGCACAAATCCAGACTGACATGAATATTTCAGTACAGTAAATAGCAAATAAGCAAATTAAATATGAGTTCTATCAATTTATTCAATTTATCAATGTTTTAGTCGTTAGTGCTCACTCCCTGTCAAGCACAATAATAATGTCAATGCTAACATTCAGATTAGAGCCAATTATCCTGGTCCTATAGTGGCTACTGGAAAACATATACTAAGAAAATTATTAAAATATATGGTTCTATCAGCTCTCTATTGAACTGTAGAAAGAACAATTTACACTTGAAAGACACATAAACTGACATTCCATTGTCTGAAAAGCAAACCTTCAATAGATTCCTTATAACATAGATATTAACTGAGTAACACCACTCTTGTACTTTAGTCTGGTTCTATAATACACTGCTACAACACTCAACTCCTCCAAGACAGCTGTGCTACCTGTCTAACTCTTGCACTTTGGTACTTCAATCACAGCCAATTGGGTTAGTAAAGCAACTACTGCAGATAACACAGAAAAGGACTCTGGAATGGAGTAGAACTGAATTCTGCCACACAAACATATATTCTCATTGGTTTTGTACTCTATTTTTCACCTCAGCAATATATTTCTTTTATCGATACCTTTAAAATTTGGGCTTGGGCATTTTTCCAAGGAGGTAGAATATGTGAATATGTGTGCCCCAAACTGATTTAACACTTAACCTCCATCTCTCCTCCTGGGAATTTGTTCTAACTGGTACCTCAGAAGATCGAGCACTGGTTTAGTTGGTACAATGCACAAGGCAGTAAGCACCACCAGGATTTGCTGGCTCCTTTCAAGATCTGTTATTCTTGGGAGCTGGCAGCTGTAAGGATGTGAAAGAAAACTAAAGGTGCAATTACACCATTATTCTAGTATTGCATTGCCTTCTTGCAGCACTGGAAGTCTGACAAAGACACAGCAGAAACTGGAGAGAAGCACAATGTGAGGCAAAGAGGCAGCATGAAAAGATCAGGGAGAGTGAAAAGGCAGTCAGACACTGGGTATGGAGAGATTAAAACGGGAAAAGAAAAAAAAAAAAAAGGAAAAGAAACACTGTGTCCAGAGAAAGAGAAAAAGCAGCTTTAATTACAGGTTCCACCAG
This sequence comes from Poliocrania exsul, assembly GCA_035041345.1. Taxonomy (NCBI): domain Eukaryota; kingdom Metazoa; phylum Chordata; class Aves; order Passeriformes; family Thamnophilidae; genus Poliocrania; species Poliocrania exsul. The sequence continues at coordinate 4,178,976 of JAWWLZ010000156.1, forward strand.
ACCAAGAGAACGTGGCAACTGTGGAACTTGGCAATCACTTAAGACCCATCTGGAGCCACCACCGTCTACCCCTGCGTTCTGAAAGCAAAGCACAGCATAGCCTTCCATGGGATATGGAAAAACATCAGATGTGTCCCGGCCCTGCAATAATCCCTAGCTGTCAAAAAATCCTAATCCAAATTTATACAGTCACTTGGAATAACATATTATTTTACAGAAGCTCCAACTGTTGTTTGGAAGGAGTTCAGCCACACCAGTGTGGCGCTGCCACCAAGTCAGGGAGTGCAGGAGGTGCACAGCTCAGCTGACCTGCCACAGTGCTCCCCAAACTGGAAGTCACCTACAGCTTCAGGCTCTGGTCACTTGGGCTGCCTTAGGTCTCTCATCAAAGGTTGTTCAGTTGGTAAAGGTAATTCTTCTATGGCAGATGGCAAGCACCAAAGTTCTGGAAAGCAAAAGGATTTGGGATTGTTCAGCCTTGAGAAAGGAAAGCTCTGGAGTTACTTATTGCAGCTATTCAGTACCTGAAGGGGCTGGAGGAAAGCTGGAGAGGGACTTCTAACAAGGACATGGAGTGATAGAACAAAGGGGAATGGCTTCCCACTGAGAGACAGCAGTTAGATTGGATGTTAGGAAGAAATTCTTTACTGTGAGGGTGGTGAGGTACTTTCACAGGTTGCCTAGAGAAGCTGTCCCACCCCTGGAAGTGTCCAAGGCTAGGTTGGATGGGGCTTGGAGCAACCTGGGATAGCAGGTGTCCCTGCCCATGGCAGGGATGGTGAAATGAAATGAGCTTTAATGTCCCTTCCAACCCGAACCATTTATGATTCTGTCATTTCATGTGTGCATCTTTTGCTTGTTTCTTACCAACTCCATGCAAAAATACTGGCTACTGCAAATTCCTCTCCTGAGCATCCCTACCCATGGGAAAATGTGCTGGAAATTTCATGCAGGAATCCACGTCGTTCCTGAAGCATTTGTGCATCAGGGCCTTTCCGTCAGGAAATTCCATGGAAATTGCCATGTGCCATAAACTTATCTAAAACACAGATTTTAGGGAAAAAAACACAGTCTGATTCTCTGATTCTTTTGTGCAAGCTGACGACAGAATGTCAGTGTTCCTTAATGTATTATATTAGGAAGAATTTCAGTCTGAAACATTCACATTATCAGATAGATGAGCTTAAAAACAACCTTGAAGAATAATCACAAGTTTTATTTTTCTTGTGTTGTCTGATCACTAAAAAGCATCTTTAAAAATTTATCTCATATTGCTGAGATGAAGAAAACATGCCTTCAGTGATATTTGATTGCTCCTTGGCAGATAATTATTTGTTCAAACAAAATAAAGCAAATTTCCTTTTCAGTCCTTTGCTGCCATCTGTTGGCAAAGAGAAGATATTGGTAAGAGGAAATTTGTAGACATAAATAACAGAAAAATGAAATGCCTGTCTACATCACATCAAATGCATAATTATATGTGATTATATAATAATTGGGTCTACTGTAGTTTTGCTCTTGCTGCAACCTTAGATTACAAAGAGGGTGAGATAGTGCTGAAACTTAACATTCCCAAATTCCCAAATCCTAGAATGCTTAAAAAGGTATTCTCAGTACAGAAGGGAAAAACAAAACAAAACAAAACAAAAAAAAAAAAAACCACACAGATACAGGGAAGGGTCGAGTTTTTCATGTTTTCAAGAAACTGAGGATATAGAGAACATTTTTTTCTTGTCTCTGCTAGACCTTCATGGTGAGCCTGAATTTATTCCAATGGGAATCTGTTACTGTACCTGCCTGCTTTCTAAGGTATCTAAGCTTTTGTAAGGCTGGGCAATAGAATTTCAAGCACAAGGCCTAGCTGAACTCCAGCTAGGGAGCCCAGCAGGTGAATTTACTATTTTCATCCCAATTATTACACTGAGCTTGACACAAATAAGGCCTTTCTCATCTTTCTTTCCATGAATTCCAAATCTGACCTCAATGAACAAGCACCTGAACCTTTACAGCCAGTCAAGTCACACAGTGACAAACTCCACACAGAAAGAAAACTCAAAGGCAGCTCTGAAGAGGATGAGGTGCTGGTGAGGAGAACGATGCCAGGGCAGCAGCTGGGACTGCACTCACAGCACACAGACCCAGCCTTGCAGTTCTCATTAGCTCCTTGACCTCAAGCTCAGTTATTGACCTCAGCAACTATTAATGATATAAAGACAGGCAAAAAAAAAAAAAATGAAGCAGGAATAGGTTCTGATCCCATTTCAGCCTAAAATACAAACATCTGTGTTTGATGAACAAACTCTAGATTGAGGCCAGAGGAGCAAAATGAAAAAGTTATTGTTGATGCTTAATCTCCAAAAATAGTCCAATAGTTTGGTGCTATTTCTGTAATTTCAGGCTAACAAAAAAAAGAAAAATACCATTTTGAGTTAAACAAATTACCCCAGTCATAAATCTTAAAAGTATTAAGAATCAAGGTAGATGTCTTCCAAATGCTAACATTTCATAATCAGGTATTTTCTGGGGCACAACTTGATGGATACATTAAGGATAAATTGAAAGATACAAAGGATTGACTCAATCATTTCAATTAGAATAATCTGCTTAGTAAGTTTTTACAGTAACCTCAAGTGAGAGTTGTACTGAGATCAAGTTTTTGCACAGGCAGCAAGTCCTTTTGTCCTCTAAAATACCATCTGTTAGATTCAGAATAGAGCAAAATCAAGACCTCCATCATCAGCAAAAAAATTCCTATATATTTTGGTTTAGTTTTTTTTTTTGGTTGGTTTTTTCTTTATCTTCAAAAGAACAAATTTCTTTAGGACCACAAAAAATTAGGGCAGGCTCTTCAGGTAGAAATCTCAGATTATATTAGTGCTGAAGCCCAGAAATATATGGCAGATCCAAACTGGCATGAATTTTAGTACCAACCCACCACCTTAAACAAACAACAAAAAATGATTACCAGTGCTGTTTCTAGACAACACTTGAACTCCATTTGTCTGACTGCCATGGAGGGATATAGTCTACTTTAGGCAATGTCAGCTAATAATTTATCTGCCCAGAGAATGCATCACAATATCTTCATATTTAACCTAAATCCCAGAAAAATATTTGGAAGCAATGAGGGTTCTGTCATAAGTATGTTTTTCTTTATGAGAAATTTACTGCCAAATGAAAACATTAAATAGTCCATTTTGGTTACAAGGTGTTTTCCCACAGGTCAAAATTCAACTAGATGTTCATGTGATAACATTTGTTATCTGTCTTCCAGGTAGAAAATTTTATTTTATGGAAGGTAGAAACTGAAGCCAGTTACTGCAGGGTCATAAAGCTCTTTGCTGGCCAAGTTACCAAAAAAATTCAAAATTACTTCTGCTTCCCACAAATCATGTTTCCCAGAGTATTTCCTAATAGGTAAAACAAAATAGGACACTAACCACAAATGCTTCAAAAATATTTGATAATAAATGATAAGTTATCTTGATTCTATTTCAAAATTCAAGTCTGCCTTTTTAAAATATACATGTGTAAGAAACAAAGTTTTCACTGTTCTATACTGAACACCAGTTTAATTTTTCACTCCTTTGTTTTTAGTTTTCAGCTGGAATACTTACAGAACAAGGTTAACTGTTCTTTTAATTGACACCAGATGGCACTGCAAAAGATGAACCGTGATAAATCCTGGGATCTCAATGACAGAATCATCATCGAGCCCCAGAATGGTTTGGACTGGAAAGGACCATAAAGATTTAACCCACCTGCCATAGGTAGTATCTTCTACTTTTAAATCAAGCTCCAAACCAAGCCAACTGCACTTTGAAGGGATGGCAAGCCCATATTCACATTTAGAACACAGCAGCTGCAAACAAACCTGACGTGCAAGGTGGTGAATTAAAATCAAAGCTGCACTTGTGGAGAATCCCAAGCAAAAAAAGAGATATTCTGAAGATGCCTGGATCTAACATTAAAATTTTATTCCAGAAGAGCTAAATTGTATTTATTTTACATTTAACATACTTATAAGTAGTTATTTTCTCCTGGCAATGTTGCCTAGAAATACCTGCAGGGTCTTTTTTAATAAAACTGTGCACGTAAACCAAATCCTTGCTTACAGTGTAGATCTGAGTACCTGTCAGAAGTGACACCTCCTGCTTTGGGAGATTCTCCCTCCAAGATGCTTTCACTTCCAGTTCTCACTGTCTTGCCTAAATTAAACTTTCAGTAATCCATCTGGGTGCCAGGAGAAGAACGAAAGGAAAGCGAGCTGGATTATCACATTTGCTCACACAGAGTGGTTTGCCAAGGCTGTTTACACTGTTGACACAGAAACAAGAGGAAGGGAAAAGGGAAGGGAAGGGCATCTCTGAACTTAGAATTGCTCTGAAGAACAGCAAAGGGATTGATACCTGTGTCTTGCTCACACACAGCTTTACCTCCAGTAGTATAATCTAAGCATAAACACTCACCTAAATTTATACTTACTGTCATCACATGAGGGATTTATCAATGGCCTGCACAACTGGGAAACTTAACTAAGGGCTATCAAATCAAAATGTAGAACACAAACTGACCCTGCCTGAGCTCCACAGAAGCTGGGGAGAGCTGCTTTGCTCTGGAGGTGTTAAAGGCAGTCCTTGTACACTGGGTGGCAACAAGAGAAACATCCTCAGAGGATATCCAAGGGTAAGGCCATGTGGCCTCTAAGAATTGGACTGAAGAATTTTCATCATCAGTTTTTTGTCTTAAAATTGGAAACTGCACAAAATACACAAAACCACTTTGTGGTCTCCAAAGCAGCAGCATTTTTGTGACTTTACCCCCTTGGGGTGCCCCCCAAACCCAAGCTCAGTGACTCAGCTCACCAACTGTGGCTGCTGCCAGGTGCTTAACATGGTAATTTTATTTATTTATTCAAGACTACTCAAAGCTATAATCATTATGCCTCATGTCAGCACAGGTAAGCCTTTACTAATTTTTTCATTAAATGTCAATATACAATCTGTCCCTGGACTTTGTATTTTCTACTGCATAAGGCCATAGACAAGTTTAATCCTTAATACATTTAGTAATCTGCTTTAAAGACAGAATTGCATGGCTGTCCACAATGAATGCCCGGGTTTGGGACTAAAAACTGCTCCTAATGACTACACCTCTGTAATAGTTTCAAAATATGCATCTTAGCAACCCCTATTCCTCTCATGAATTCAGTAGCTGCTTTCTCAAGGCACCTTTTGAATATTACAGAATTCACCAGAAAACTAATTTTGTTACTGTGAACCAGCCACAACACATTTTGTATTCAACCCTTCCCCTGCACAGACAACATAATTACAAGAAAACCAGGACTGACTGCACAAGATGCATTCAGTTGCTGGTTTAAAAAAGTAAATTCACCCTTTAGGAGGTATTATGAACTCCAAACTTGTAGAACTATACTGTCACACAAATAATCAGAATTAGTACCATGGGGACAAACTTTTGTGTCTTAAGAATCATACGGACAAGCTGACCGCTTTAGAAATAAAAGTATTCCTTCCTCCTTATAAGGGTGTGTAAGAGGAATTGCCCATGAGATTTATTTATGACACTCATTCCTTGATTGCCTAAAATAGCTTTTAAACATTGGTCAAATGTGATTAACAGATTTGATGAGCCATATACAAATTGTTTAGCCATAAACTGGATGAATGAAAAATGATTGTAAATAGAAATATTTTGTTCCAGATGATGGTAAATAAGATGGAATTAAAACTTTTATATGGTGGAGAAAAAGAAAGAAGGAGGGAAAAAAATAAAAACAACTAAAAACATAACACAAACAACAGAAAGGACTCGGGCATCAAAAAGGGGGGGAAAAAAGGTGTTATTCTACCTAGCCTTGAAACATTTAATTATAATTAGGACCAACTAACACAACAACCACAGAGAAAAGATGACAATAAAATGTGCCCCTGGCCTAATGACGAAGTGTGTGAGAAAAACCATTAAACTTCATCTCAATTAGGCCCATTATTATCACACCAGTCTACTATGCCCTACAGCCTACTGGAAACTAAAAAAAAAAAAAATTAAGAATCACAGGGACAGCTTCAAAGCTCTGTGATCATACAATCCTGGGGAAGAAACGAGGATGGAGAGATGAGTTTAACAAGCTTTAAAAGAAAATTGAGACACTGAAGGAAATAAAACTCTAATCCTATATATTGACTATTTCCTAATTGTAGGCTACAAGCTTGCCTCTTATAAACCACTTTTTGTCTTAATGAAAGGTCAAACCAGATTTTGACAGTCAGACATGTGTTCTTGAAGCAACCAAAGTAGAAGTAAATGTGTGGCAGCATTACAACATTAGGAGGAAAAATGCCTAACTGATACCAATATATCCCCAAGTACCTCCAAAGCAAGGCCACTGCCACCCCTGGAACCGTCTCAGATTGTCACCTTCACAACTACCAGAGACTTTCATTCACACTGCATGATTTCACAGGAAGGTTTTACTGCAGCAACCTCCCTTCCCCACCAGAAATTCTGTGAAAGTTAGCAAGGCACACTTTGGGGTATATTAAAAAAAAAAAAAATCAATGAAATCTTCATTGTCTGGCAAGTTGGATGTTCAAGGTAACATGCATACACTTTACTAATAGGCAACAAATAAAGATGAACAAAGGAAATTTAATTATTCTATTAACACCAGAGAATAATCTACACATGAAAGTCAAGTGTTCCAGTAGAAAAACACTTTTTTAATGTTTTGTTTCTTCCATCCATTAAGAGCACTGGTTGGTAGGAGCTACAGTACAGGGAGTCAGATTGGGTGATTTACAGAAATGTCTCCGTTTACTGCAACACTCTCCCTCTTCGGAATATTTCTGCCAGTATGGATGAAAACCACAACCCTTCCTCTTTGCTGCTTGAAAAACAAAGTCAATACTTAATTTGGTCAAGCACAACAGGGAAAACCTGAGAAGTGCAAAATAAAGTACAAAGAAATTCAACTAAACTGAATTTCCTAAAAAATTACTAGAGAAGTACATACACAGTGGGACAAACAAAATTTCCTTTGAACGAGGAAAAGGGTTCATTGGTAAAACCAAATCCACAGCAAACAAGATTCCTGTTGGAATGTGCAGTGTTTACATGACATAAACCAACTCACACTGATCACACATTTATTGATGTTTGACTAATTTAGGCCTTACAAGAAAATCCTAAATAAAATAAAATAACTTCTGATGCTTCTTTGAAAGGAACTGTTGTGACTTCCTGTAAAAAGTACACGCCAGCTGTAAATCTATTTGGAGACCTCATCCCTGCTGGAATTACCATGCAAGGTGTGTGTGGCAGGTGGGAATTGGCAGCCTAGTAACAAGTCACCTCCCCAGTCTGTTCACTTCTGAAATCTCCAAACAATGCAGGTGGCAAGAGCTCCCCACTCCTCAAATCTGCCCTGGCAGCCTTTTCCCCTGTCAGCAGAGCTGCCTGTGAATGCTTCTCACCTGGTGATGTACTTGTGAAACAAATCTGTTGGACTGGCAAAGCAGATTGGTTTATTAGTCAAGGAATGGGTTGGAGTTCACATACAGAGAAAGAAGTTGGAACCACACACTGGGCTTAAAACACTGATTTTCTGAAGCACACGCAGAAATAAGTTAATTTTTGACTCACCATTCTATGAAGTGCAGCTGATGAGGAGTGGAACTATAAAAAGTGCAGTCCTATTAACTCCAAGATCATTTTGCTTCTGAAGAAGTTGAGTTAAGAAATACAGAAGCAAATTAGAACAGCTAAAGTGGCATTTAGCCCACTGCCAGCAAATTCCAAAGGTTGAGAGGAAATGAGGGTTTATCTCCTTAATTTGATTTGCTTAATTTGGTCTAGAAAAACAGGTAAAACCCCCAGGAAATTATGTATAATGATACAGTAAGATATGATGGTGCAAAAAAAGCTTCAGTTAATGCAATTGTGTTATAAATAGAAGCAGTCACATGGTGCAACAGAGCAAATGTCCCTTTAAACCAGAGAAAGGCACTTATTCCTTGGAAATTAGTTCCACAGCAAGAGCAAATGATGACTCTGAACAGCAAATACACCCTTCTGATTCCTGAAGCTCAGAACAGCTCATGAGTAACAGAGCAAAAGGGACTCCTACACACCTCACCTCCCTCTTTCTTTACAGGAGCTTGAAAAATACCAAATGTTTTGATTGTCCAAACTTCTTTTTCTTTATGACTTTGTATAAATCCTGATCAAAGCATCTTCTGCACCAGATCAGCAGAACTGGAGACAAGAAAATGAGTCATTAGGTAGAACTGGCAACAACCAAAAGGATTGAATTTTATTGCAAAGGAAAATGTTCTGCCACCTGTGCAGGATCTACAGGCATCATTAACAGACTATGGCACTTCTTCCATAAAGAAAAAAGTGACCTTTTAGTGAAAAGATTATGCACTTATGTCTTCATGAATTCTTTTTCCCTTATTTAATGTTCTTAGAAACAATGGCAATATTTTCTTCCACTAAAATACATGTAATGTGCATACATAATGCATAAATATAAATGTTTGTGTACCTACAACATTCTAGTCTTCTGTTAAAAATGAAAATCAATAATTGCTCAGGGGTAAAGGACCTTAAGAGAAGTAGAAATTGTCTTATATGTCTTCTGAAAATTTGACCAAAAGACTGACCCGAAATCACTGGCATTGTCAAATAAATTAATGATTACTGAGCATTTACATAAATAATGACTGTACATAAGTGCTTAAAGGCAGCTTATAAGAAACAAGTGGTAATTTTTTTAGCAGGGCCTGTTGTGATAGGACAATTTTTAAAATAAAAGAAAGTTGAGTTAGATTAGATAAAAGGAAGAAGTGTTTTACATGGAGGGTGGGCAGGCCCTGGCACAGGTTGGGCAGAGAAGCTGTGGCTGCCCCATCCCTGGAAGCGTTCAAGGCCAGGTTGGACAGGGCTGGTGGGAGGGGTCCCTGTCCATGGCAGGGGTTGGACTAGACCACCTTTAAAGGTCTCTTCCAACCCAAACATGCCTATGGTTGTGTACAAACAGGCTCCAGTGCCTACACCAGGCAGGGTAAGAGCGGGTTTTCAGTTTGCAAACTCAGCCCTTGCCCTTCTTTGAGGGGTCTGGGAGGCAGCAGCACACTCTGCTCTGGCAAATTCCTGGCTCTTTAGCATGTTACACAGAAATTAAGGAGCTGTCATTTAGGTCTTGTTATTTAGTTATATGTGTTCATATCCTTCTCCCTTTCAGCTGAGAGATTAGGATCTTATTTTACTCAGTTAATACTTTCTCCAGGGCAGTGTCCCTGTCTGAAAGCAAACAGGTGATCCTTTGGAGTTATCAGAGGCTGATAAAGGACCAAGAGAAGAGATGGCAGCTGAAGCTCAGGACTAAGGACAGATACCAATTATATATGTTTTTTAAAGTCATAGTTTGTACTGTGCTAGACAGAAGACTGTGAGTCTAGTTCTTCTATTTTAAAATATGCAAGGAGTGGAAAAGTAAATAGAAGGGCAGGCAGACATTGATTGCCAGATAGCACTTTCCTGGAATTTGAGATTACCAGGATGTGCCTGCAGTGTCTAATGGGAGACTGCAAGCAAAAAGAAGGCAGGAGAATGACAATCTACAAACAACAGGATTAAAGTGCTCTCTGCAGTTAGGACTATAAAATATTTGAATAATCCTTCCAAAGTTGAAATGGAGAAAGAAGCAATTAGATTTCTCAGAGAAACACAGTTTCTGGAAATACTATCCCTTTCAAAAATGCCATTAAACATATTGAACAGGCAGGTTTCTGGGGAAGGGGGGAGAGGGTTATGTATTTCTATTTAATTATCTCAGAATAAAATTCTCATTAGAAAACCCCAAACCCATAAAATGTTGATTTCATTTTGCTTTCAGTCACAAGTATAAGGCTAAACTTTCTGCACTCACTGCTGAAATCAGTCATTTGTAGCAGATGAATGCCCACAGTCTGTGCCAGCCTTAACTCCCACCGAGAAACAAGACCCGTTCCAAGGAGAATGGATCAAAAGTGTAGGTCAGCTCCAAGCCAGACACAGCAACAGACTTAATCTTACCTGACATCTTGGGGTACAGCTCAATTAAATCAAGAATCACAACAGGTTGCACTGCAATGAAATTTTTTGCTCATTATTAGCAAAACTTCAGCTCTTCCCTTGTGACCTAATTCAGTTCATTTATCCAGGAAAACTAACACTGAAAAAAAGATGTGGTTATGTTGCTCCTGAGCTGGTTTTGTGAAGGCTCTGACAAACACCACTCAGTGCAAAGGTGAGGCAGAAATGGAGAGCAACAGCACATGCAGAGGAGGAATAACAGAGGGAAGGGCAGACAGGGACAGTTATAGCTGGTCTTTTCATCGTTGGAAGTTGTTAGCTCAACTAAAACATAACTTTAAGCAAAGAATACATTTCCCTGTGTGCAAGATCAAGGATTAATTGTTGTTCAGGAATTTCAGAGCTATTACTTTTCCTTTAGTATATCCAAAGACAGGTAATAGCCCAGTTTCCCTCCTGAGATAAACCTCCCCACACTGCTGCCTGACTCGTTGCTGTGCTCAACTCAATGCTGTACTAACAATATTACCCTCCCCTTTTTTATTTTTTGACAATTTTGTGCCAGGAAATGTTGCTTTTGTACACACTATTTTTACACCTGCATGTGCTGCTGCTTCCATACATAGCTCCTACCAGTACACATTTCCATGTGCTGGGCAAAGGAGGAAGAGAAATGCTTTCACTCAGAGCTTTGTGACAAACATTATAACAATAAATGTTATAAAAATAATAATTTCAAAGAAAGGAAGCTGGTCTTCATTAAGCAAGTCCATTACTTCTCATATATATATGTGCACCAAGAAAAAAAAATATTATGCTAAGACCAGGATCACCATCCATTACTGAGCAATTACAAGGACACCAAGCTAACAAATTAAAATTCATATGACATTCCTAATGGCCCAATACAGTCAAACAAATATTAAACAAAATGATTGATCAAAATAATATTTTGGCAAATGCAAGATGACATTTAAACAGTATGATTAATTATTAGACTTCTAATGAACTATAATTTGAATGAATCATTTATATATTTCAAATTATTTATGAGCCAGGAGAAGAGCTGTTTACTAAGACTGTTCAAAATACTTTGTCAGTTTGTACAAATGACAACAAGCCAAATCTAACACCAAAGAAAAGGAAAATGTAAGTTTCTATAACTACAATTTTACATTATTATTTTAAAATGCACCCAAAAAGTGTTCTGTTTCAAATTTTCTCATCTTCAAAACGAAGCAGAAAACACATCAGTTATTGTATTCCAATGCATTTAAGAGTCACAAGAACATCATAAGGAGAAAACAATTATTAAGATCATTTTACTGAAGGAAGAGATGACAGACAATGGAATGGATCACACCAATAAGTCAGATAAAACACAGAATCAAACATGAATAGGAAGTCAGCAGTCAACATTGAAAAGGAAAACATTAAAAACAACAAATGGCATTTCATTATGGCAAAATTAGTCCAACTTATCTCAGCTAAACATTAAAGATTTAACCATATAAATACATGGGATTTAAAATAATAATATAAAAAATAATTTCCCTAGATTTTTCAGTGCTCCGACTGCTTCAGAGCAGAGTCCAGTTACAATTGGAAAAGGAAGGGGAAAATGTGTTGTAAATACTTTCAGCCTGATATTTCTTTTCTCAAACCTAGAATTAAAGATTTCTGCAAGCAGAACCAAAAGCAGTGACTTGTTGGTGCAGCAACATATGCTGACTTGGAAAAAAGAATAACCTTTTGGAAAAATAATTTCCAGGGAGGCCTGGAATAAAATAAAAATAAACACAAATAAGAAAAAAACCAACACCAATACATTGTAACAACCCAGGACCTTCCCCTGAGCTCCAATGACTCCTGTGGTATTATGTGACCTCCTTCAAAGCTCTGCAAATCGGCTCAGGCTCAACAATGTTAAAACAGAAGTTTACTTGACTGTGATTTTACAGAATTCCTTGTTATAACTCTCAGTTAAAACTTTTCACCCACCCATATGCAATATACTGCTTCCTAGAAATTCTTCCACATGATACATATGCTCTCTATTTAAAAGATACAAACCCAGTGTTTAATTTCTCTTCAGGATGATTTTGATGGGCCCTTTGGAATGAGACAAGCTGCCTTTACTGGTAGGTGAAAGACTGAAAAATGACTAGCATAAAACCAGGTTCCATAAATTACATAAACCAAGTGCAAATAATGAAAACTCCATCCCCAGACATACTTATCTACTATTAAATCAAGTAGCTCTAAAGATTTTTATCTTGAACAAATCAGAACAATAGAATTTTGACTATGGTAGTTTACACAGCAAAATAAATTACCACTGTTGGACTGCATTGAAAGTCTAGATGTAATAAAAAGTAGCTAATTAACCCATTTATCACAAATACCAAACAGGCCAATGGTTTTGGTAATTATCAAGACAATTCAATTTTTGCTTTAGTGTGCAGGCTTGTTTGCCCAACTCAATTGGAGATCATCAAAATTACTTACAATACACTGTCTAGCAAAGCATGACAAAATTAGTCTGCTACAACCAATTAATTGAACTTAATAAAGCTTTTAAATTATTTTTGTTTATTACCATTCCTTTGGGGTTAATGATGTAGTCCTTTCTGGCTAGGAGGAATAATTAATATTTTTTAAAAGAAAATTAGATTTTCAGTGTGTTAAGATAGACCAACAACTCTCCATAATGCGTAAATAGTAAATTATTTTTCAAAACCGATACTTAAAACATTAATTTATTTCTCTAATAAAACCTTCTGCCTACATACAGCTGTGCGTACACATACAGACAGATTATATGCAAGATCTCATATTATTAAGGATGATTGTGGAATTACTTCTCAACAAATATGTACTAATTAAAATTAATATTCAGAAACAAATCCCTGTTGTCTTTTGTAATAGAGAGCAATCTGACCATCAGCATGTGAATATCACTCTATAAAGCTTCATGCCACACTATGGTAGGTGATTAGTCAACAATAGCTGATAAGTTAATTGCTTTAATAACAATGTCAATGCAATTAACATTCAGATATTCAAATGAAGTCATGCCATGTTCATCCACATGTATTAATGCTGAGAAATTCTAATGAAACTGCTCATTTCCTTTCTGCTTTTTTAATATAAAGAAAACAATGTATTTACTACTTCGCTAGCTTTGAAATTGTTCATTAATGTCAGAAAAAAAATCCCTGTCCCCTACACTTTAACATAAAGATTCCTACCTGAAGAACTTATAGTTTATTTTTAGAATGAGTAAGATGTAAACACTGAGGAGATAAACAGGATTTAGGAGGCAACATGTGTCAATTCAGAGAGAACTGTTATGAACATCCTAATGTCTCTTCTGAAATACTTCTTCAACAAGAGGTAAATGTTCCAAAAGGGAGTTGTTCAACAACACCTTCTTCAATTAGTGTCCAACATGCTGATTTTTTTTTTTTTTTTGAGAGATGGAGAGTGTGAAGGGGTGTGTTTTTGTTGGTTGGTTGTTTTTTGGGGGTATTTTTGTCCTCCTGAAAAAACATCACTCACCAACTCAGTCTCAAAAACCCCTGCATGGTAGGAAAAACTCACTGTGTTTTTCTCAATTTGCTTTTATTCACTGCTTAGCACTTCAACTGGACTGAAAAACACAAGATCAGCTTCAAAAACAAAGTACACAAACAGCAAGTGAAGTTAAAATCAAAGTCTTGTTTACCCTTATATTTTTACACAAACAAGAACACAATTTTACTCTGGTCCATCAACCCAGACTATCCATAATAAAAAAATGTCATGCATTAACAGCAGTGTCAAAACTGCATTCAACTATGACAATAATGCCAGATGCAGCAACCATTGAAATAAGATAATTTTATTATTTCTAATGAATTCTTTTTCTACAGTGGCTGTTTCTCAAAATCATTATGTGACCTACACTCTGAGTACCCCCTTTCAGTCCACACTGTATTCACTTTGCATATAAACACATGTCCCATGCACAGGCAGCAAATAGACACAGAGTTAACCAGCCAAAAAATACCTTGAGCTTGTGCACACTGAGCAGGATGGTCCCTGCAGTGCCCCAGGGCTGACAGGACTGTGTGGAGGCTCCTGCTTACACACCTGATGAAGAAATCTGAGCTGAGGCTTTCCCCACAGTTCCAATAGGAAGAAAATTTTGGTTTAAAAGACATATTATTAAACAGGTTACCTGCAATTTGGGCTATATTGTGTACCTGTGACCCCTCACAGCAATGGCTGATACAGAGACTGAACAGCAGCCAGAGCTTCCCCTTGAGAGTGCTCTTTTCTTCCTTCACTTTGACAAAATGAGGACATTTAATATCCCATGTAATGCAGTTTTTCTGGACTCCTATCCAGCCTCTGACTCACAGTTCTGAACAAGCCAACGGGGTGTCACAGGACAGCTCAATATTGCTTGAAAGATGGTGGTATTGATACTAGAACTGTACCAGAAAGCTGTGCTGAAATGAAGAGCAGAACTGAACTGAACTGCATAGAGGTCTGGGGGGCCCAACATAGGAACGTGGACCTGTTTCAGGGGGCCCAGAGGAGACCACGGAGATGCTTCAAGGGCTGGAGCCCCTTTGCTCTGGAGCCAGGCTGGGAGAGCTGGGGCTGCTCAGACTGGAAAAGAGAAGGCTCTGGGAAGACCTGAGAGCCCCTTCCAGTGCCTGAAGGGGCTTCCAAAGAGCTGGAGGGGGACCTGGGACAAGCATATGGAGTGACCGGATAAGGGGCAATGGCTTTAAACTGAAAAGTTTAGATCACATATGAAGAAGTTCTCCATGGGGGTGGGCAGGCCCTGGCACAGGGTGCCCAGAGGAGCTGTGGCTGCCCCAGCCCTGGAAGTGTGCAAGGCCAGGTTGGAGCTACCTGGGCTAGTGGAAGGTGTCTCTACCCATGGCAGGAGGGTTAAACAAGATCTTTAAAGTCCCTTCCAAGCTATCATTATGCTTCAATCCCAAAGCTTTTTTATTTCTGTGAGGGATTTTTGGATTTTTTTTTTCCTGAATTTTGACACTGAGTGGCTGATAAAAAAAATATAAATGCTCCTTTTATGGCATTCAAATCAATCCCAATTTCCTTCAAGAATTCCTGTTGGCTCATCTAGTGAAATAATACAAACTGATTGATGTCAGAATAAAAACACTCTGATTTAATTATCAGTCTAGACAAAACTAAGTATTTGAACTAACTGCACTAAGCATTATTAGGATCAATACCAGGTTAGAAATAGTGTTGTGGGTTATTTGATAGCTCTCCTGATAGCTACCAGTTATTTTTGAGATACTCTAAGGTAACACTATGACCTCAACATTTTTATTAATTTAAAACTACAGATTTTACATCTCTCATTATAAACACTGCAAAACTGGGGGAAAGGAAATCACTCTCCCCAAACACAGAATGTGGACAAACGTTATTTGAAAAAATACACTAATAGATGGCCTATCCACCAAAAACTATCATGAATATCTCTTACACAGTAATCTCAGGAGTACAGACCGGATATCACAACTCTGTTAATAATTTTGATTCAAAAAAATAGATCTCACCTTAGAAAGTTACTCTGTGCTTAAAGTGTTATTTTTATAGTTAGCAATTCTTTTTATGCACTAAAATTAATAAGTAGAAAATATTGCAATTAAAATTATTATTCTCAAATAAAAGTTAATAACATAGAGTTCAATTTTTTGGTGAGCAAAACTTGAAAGCTTTTCATCTTGCTTAAAAGAGTCCTCAGAGCCAGGAAACTTCTGTGTTTACAGTCAACTAACGTTGCATTGTTTCTTGTGTTGCATAAACTCCTTGGCAAGGACACTTCAGGATGCATTCAGCCTGCCTGTGAGAACTGGCACGTATGTATTTTAGATAGAAAATTAACATTTCATTGAGAGGGGAGAGCAGGGGGAGAGGGTATGACTATAACACCTCAAAATAACAGCAGTACACGAGGGGAAGATTTCAATTCATTCGCAGTGTCAGCCCTGGATACGACAAAATAAGAGTAAGATAATAAAAATTCAGCTGACTCTAGTGTGATTTAGTTTTATTTACTAGCAGACACCAGAGAAAGCTCAGAATAAACTGATTCTCATTACCATTATATCAGAGACGAGTCAAATGGGGTTTGTTGATTACAATCTGGCTCACAGCAGTTTGTGGCCAGTCAGTAAAAAGCTCTGCA
>JAWWLZ010000156.1:4215328-4233998 GCA_035041345.1 Poliocrania exsul
CAGCTATTGTGAAGATTAACTCTACCCCAGCCAAAACCAACACAATAATATACTTCCATTAAATTGTGATTTTTTTTTTCTTCTTGCAATGTCTTAGAAAGTTTTTAAAACTGGGGAAATAAACCAGAATAATAGTTACCCCAAATTCTGTACAAATTATTCTAATAGCAATCTTAATTAATTTAATCTCATTATAGGCACAAAAATTTCAAGTAATTAGTTTCCTCTATCTGTGCCAACAGAATTAGCAATGTATTAATTATTATAGCATAAAAGGGGGAATAATGTAAGTTAATTAAACTCAAAATATTGTAAAATAATTATTCTCAAGAACATAGATTTTACTAATTAAAGCATTATTGCTAAATATATTAATTTCTCAGGTTATTTTATACAAATAGCATTCAATTCTTAATTAAATTATCAGTTGAACAAAACAATCAGATGCTAGGAGTGATGCAGCTTTGAAACAGTTATGGTTAGTTGCCTGTAAATTTTAAAAGGAAATGCTTCTACCCTAAAAATATTGGATAAAGGTCCAGCAGCAGCACCTTCAATGAATTCAATTCATCTGCTCACCATTTAAAATCAAGAGACAACATACAAATATACTTTAAGCTGATATAGATCCAACACACTATTCCAAGGTGTTTACTGAAGTTAATTCAGAGGTTTGCAGGATGAAGCAGATGGGTTGGGAAAGGATCTGCATGGAGAGGTTCTCTTCCTGCAGTATCTCCTTCCTGCCTGTAGAAAGCTGATATATAATGAATATCATATGCTTGGTGTGCCTTTCATAAAGACACCTTCTTCATGCACTGTACAATACACAGCAGAAAGCAAGTCAAGGAAAGGTTTTCCTTGCAAAGGCGTTTTCCCCACAGCTGGATAACTAACAGTATCTCCACTCTTCTCTAGGAGGTTCTTTATCAAACTACACCTCAAGAATTCTAAACAATGCACTCAGCACAGAAAGTTTGTCCACAGTTCTGAATCTTACAGTTTTATCCTTTATCTCATGTTCACCATTTCATCCTTTATCTCATGTTCACCTCAGTCAATACCAGAGTTAAATTTATCCAAGACTTGAGTGACACAGTCAAGTACCTCCATCTTCCACAGCTTTCTGAATGGGTAAAGTGCCCTGTTTGCCCTGGCACAGACTTGCTCTGTCTGCATAGAAGTTAGGGATGGTTTGACATTCAGTAATAACAAGAGTTTGAGAATCCTGAACACTTTTGTGTAACGTTAAATACCTTCTGCAAAGAGTTCACCAAGTAATTCAAAAGCCAGATAAAAATAAAATTTTGAATGTGTTTAGGTATTTTATTGCCTATACCAGTGATACAGAAAGCCTGTTTAGCATTAAGCAGGAGCCTAAGTCTTATTGACAGCATTTGAATGCACAGATAAATATTCGAAATAGAAATACTGTACAAATTAAACCAAAGTTTGACAGTACTTTATATCCAGAGTTATCTAGTTTCAACCCACAGCATCATTAATCATTAACAAAGCGCCATTAAATTCATTAAACCTCAGCACATGCTTGTGTCTGTACAGAGTGGAAAAGAAATAAGATACAGAGGAGAAAAGGTAACAGGGGAAGGAAAGCAAAACCACAATCTGTGAAGCCAGAGATGTCCTTGACTCCAGAAGAAAAGAAATAAAGACCATATATTGAATTAAAACAAACTGCATGGATAAGATAATCAACCTCCATTGACTTCTTAACAGGGACAGATTTGGAAGCTTCTACAGCTTGGCAAAGCACTTCAGGAAAAAACAAACCAACCACAAACAAACAAACAATAACCAACCAACCAAAGCCCCCAAACATTTGTGGTGGTCATTGCCTGGAAAGGGTCATGACAGTATTTTGTTTGATCCATATGAATCCTGATAGGAACTTCCCTAAGGGTTTAAGGCAGTACTTGTACTCAAAAGGAACATACCCATCCTGAAAACAATCTTCCTCATATAGCACAGCACAGTCTGACCACTGCTGTAGTTTGAGTCTGTAATTTAAATGTCCCATGTCTAATATGAAGGAAGGAAATAAAAAAATCTTTCATTTGGATTTCTTTCCACAACAAATATCAGTAATGAACAAATACCTTCCAACACAAAAACAATGTTTTAATGTTCAAAGAACAAGCTGCACTGCTCCTGCCAAATTAAAGAGGTTCCCTAAGTAACCAGGATCATATTCCAGAATTACATAGGAGGCTTACTGCAAAGCTTGCTGAAGGACAGCAAATTCCCCATAGTTTGGGGATTATAAACACACAGAAAACATTTTCTAGAGTCATGAGGAGTTTCCAGACTTGACAGCTCTAAAAATAAAAGGCCCTGGACGATTTGTTAGGCCAAAGCCTCTGAACTTGGTGGATAAGAGAAAATGTGAGGAAAAAAATTGTATAAAATTGCAGTCTAAGCAGGAAAGAATATTGAATCGATGCATATTTATAACCAGTTCTTCTGGGAAGAGCAGAAATAAAACATCTGAAACAGTGACCACTGACTTTATGTCATGACTGTGTCCCTTCTAGAAGTCTCCATAAAATGCTGCTGTGTTGGTCATCACAACCCATTAGAGAATCACCCTGTTCAAACACTGTTAAAAGAGTTATTTGCTGCTTGTGCCATCAGGTCCTCCCAGGGAGTAGAGACATGAAACATTCTGAGGCTGCCACCATTGCCTTGTGAAAAGATTTCACCCAGGTACATCCACACACCTCTGCAGACTCTGATACAATCTTTATACCACGATTTCTCCTACAGAAGAGCCTCCTTTTGTTCAAAGCAGCATAAGAGCAGATTTCTCTGGTAAAAGCTGTTGTAACCCAGTATCCTGAAAGGAACCAGGAGCAGCACCAGGAAAAGTGTAAAGGCACACTGCCAGCACTCAGTGACACTTGATATCTCAAAGTTTTGTGAGTCAGAGACAGCTCCCTTAGAAATCAATGATGGATTTTGCTTCCATGAATCCTCAACTCTTTGTTCCATATTCACTTTCAGCCTGTATTTACTACATACTTTTCAAATCCACATTTCAGATATGATCAGTCTTTTCAGTGAAAGCCTCTGATGGAACAAGCAATCTGCACTTCAATAACTTAAAACACTTTGGAGAGAACATGTTCCAAACAAAACAGACTTTATAACATCAGCAAAGTTATTTTTCGTTTTTCACAAGTAACTTATTTCCATCACCTGTGAATACTGCAAAATGATTGCTGAGAAAGAAACCCAAGCACTGAAACCTCATAGCAAAATATCTGAATGCCAAAGCTGAGCACAGGAGGACAAGCAAGCAGAATTCCTTTTAGCATCACATTGTTACCAGCAGGAATAAGGTGCCTTCTGAAATTTTAAACATGACAGTGTTTCTTTGCATTTCTATTTTGATATAGATAGTCCCTCCACATAATTGTGTGCTATACACAAAAGCAGCAGTTGGAACACTATTTGTGCTACTCTTTTGGCTGTATGGCACTGCCAATTCTTGTAGAAAAAGGTATCTATCAAATTTCTAAAAGATAAAGGTGTCATTGCTGTTGAATAGATGAAAGAATTCTGTCCCTTGAGGCACTTCTTAGGTTTGGAGGGGGTTTTGCTTTGTTTTTTTTTTTGTTTCTTTGTTTGTTTGTCAAGTGTTACTGCAAGATCTTTCATTAACTGCCATAAATGTTTAATCCTTTTAATATACTTTTTTAATCCTTTCACCACAGGTGTAGAAACACTGGAAAAGAGAAAATGAAGCAAAACAACAGACAGAAAGCAAACAAAAAAACCCACTCAGGTACCTCAGAATTTCAGGCACATGTGCCATGTGCTTTAGGACCATCCTGCTTAAGCAGAGAGGTTGGATCAGATGACCCACAGTGGTCCCTTCTCAACTTACCCATTCTGTGATTCTTCTGAGTGGAAACTGCCAAGAGACATGAACCTTTTAAAGAAAAGGAAGAATGCTAAGAGCACATCCACTTCATATGTAATGCATACACTCTTAATAGAACACATTCTATAGATGGATTACCTATGGGTATGCAGTGATCTGAATATAGGATTTTGCTCAACACCTATAGAATTTATAAAAAGCCCTAAAGAACAAGAGGCAATCATTTCTGTTCCTACACTCCTCAGAGGCAAGCCAAAAAAATCATGTTTTACAGGAAAAAGTTCTATCATTGAAGCACACAGATACAAATATATTTAAAAACAAACAAACACACACAACAGAAAACCACAGAGCAAACCATACCCAGAAGACTCATAGGAAGTTCTGACAGCTTCAGAAGGAGCTGCTCCACACCAGCCAGTGCTGCCACTCAGGGTTTTCTCTTGGTATCCACCTCATCCTCAGAGGCACAAGTCAGAAATTTGCCTCTTTCACTGTCCTTATCTCAGCCAAAAGTGTTACCCTGTTGCTTTTATACAGCAAACTGATCACCAAGATGTGACCACCTAATTTAAGAAATGCACAAACTAATAAAGCTGCAATAAGCCAGAGTGGCACAGTCTGAAAGAAACAAGCAGGATAAAGAGAGAAAATGAGTCACCAATGGAACCATTAGGGTTTGTTGGGTTTTTTAGCTTTACTTCAAGCTAACAGGGATTAAAAGGAATTAATTAATGCATAAATTTAGCAATTCATTCAGAAGTGATTCCACAGCAGATTTACAAAGCCCTCAAAAAATCAGGATATACTTAAAGTTAATATGAACCAGTCTGCTTTGAAAAGGATTCAAATCTAGGTCAGGTGTTCCTAACAGCTCCTTTTTTTTTTTCTTTCATATAATTTTTACATTCCTTTGCAGGTGAGAGAATAAAACTGTCGACATGCTACCAGCATGGCACTCGTGGTGCCAGACAAGAAACAGCTTGAAAGCTTTAGAGATTGAGAGAACCATCAAGCTGAGAGTTGGTGATAAAAGTGGCTGAATAAGTTTCCTGTATTGATTCAAGTTTGGAAGAATTTCACCCCAGATCCACCAACTAAAACTTCACAATTTTGTGAAAGATTTGGTGATTCTTGTATGTGGAGCACTTTAACTGCAGTGCTTTAACCATGAAGGTGTTCTTTTTTTTTTTTTTTAAACCTATTTTTTAGGTTTTAAACTCCTTTTTCATAAACAATCACACAGAATTGAGGCTTGGCTTTCAAATTACTGGTTCACACACTCAACAGTATGTACTTTGCTCAGTCCCAGATTCTTGATTTTAATTCTTACATTGTAGCACTCAGCAGGTACTTTTGACCTTTTCTGTACCAGTAGTTACTGTTGCAACTTAACATGAAGATGTGAGCCCTAAAATCAGTTTTTGAGCCTCAAGTTCTTATTGCTGCTGACAGTTATTTTTCTGCATTTTGTAGTTGGGCTGCAAAACTTTCAAGACTGAGTGGAAAACTTCTGAATGTGAAAGGAGTGATGGGGGGAGGGGGGGGAAGAGGAAAACAGCCTTGGAAGCTCCATTTTTTTAGGAATAAGCACAATCAGACTATTTGTCAATCCACATCAATATACTTTAGTGCAAAAAAAAAGTTATTTTCATTTTTTTCTTCATATAATGTATTATGATAAAAACTATATTTATTCTCAAAGCTACAGTATTCACTATGAAATGGTAAAAATTACACTCCTTTGCAGGAAATAAATTGATCTGCCTAAACAGCATAGGCAGAGAAAAGAGGTAGTTGATGGAAAGAAACCTGTAAATTCAAAGTATTTATCATCCTTTCCAAGAAAACTAGTACTGACCACTTCCCTGCATTAATAGTTTAAGGTTCAAGTTCTCCCTGACCTTCAAGTCCTCAGAAAGAAGCCTTTACCCTTCAATTCCCATCCTCACTATACAAGTGGTATTCCAGTCCTTTCTTTCTACAAATGGTTTCTTCAGTACAGTTTCTACATATATTTGGATTTTCTGACAGCTCATGGGACCATAGAAGGTCCACTTCCTTTAGTGAACATGAACTGATGCCAGAGAGAAGATGGAAAGTTCCCCTCCCAGAGGTGAATGCCTGTGCTGATCACCCCATTCCTTGCAGCTCTCGTTAGGAGAGAGCAGCACTGGCCTCTGGCACTACCAGCCACTCTTCTGCTATGACAAAAATGCGACATCAAAATGATTTACTCTGAAAGCCAGTTTCTTAAAATGAGCTATGGGTTCTGTCTGGATGCCAACACTGACATGAAAGGCAAGATTTGGGGATGCAGTGCAGAAGTGTGGGTCTGAACTAGGGAGTGAAACAGTTACCAAGTAACACAATGCTCACCTGGTGGTACCAGCTTGGGGGAAAGGCACTAAATCCAGTTTCATTAGCTGTGAAAAGCAACAGAACGTGGATCCCAGAGCAGCCAGCCCTGCCTCAGCACTCTGCACACCATGTGTCACCTCATGCTGTGCAGGGATCATCCCTCAACTGGTGTCTCAGCCTGTCGATGCCATCATTTTAACACAAGGATTGCCTGGCTCACTTTACCCTCCTGTAGGAGGGAGAGGAAAGAGTGAACTCATTCAAACACGACACCAGCTGAAGTATTCAGCTCCTGTGAGCCACTCAAAAGCACAAAACCTTAAAGCAAGACCAATCCTGATCTGGAATTCTTTTTCCATCACCACCAGATGCCAATTTCAAGCCCAACAATGCAGCAAGTACTTGTTGTTTACTGACTCCACTTGGTTTTATCTCTTGATGCCAAGAGGGTCAAAGGGCACTGCTATTAGAGGAAATGCAGGGCATCTTTTATTACCATAATGCATCAGAAAACTCAGACTGAGCATTAAATGTACACATGGGGACAGAAGACCAGCAATTTTTAAATGCTGCTTACCACTTAACAACTGTTTTTCATTTTGGTTTGTCAATACAGAGTGAAACTCTGTAGCCCAAGTAATAGAAAATCTTTCTACTTTATTTCAAGACAATCATTTTCATAAATGCAAGAAAGAATAAAATATAATCACTCCATACAAAGTTATTTGATAAAGAAATTTAGAGGATATGAATCATCAAAGTCTTGTGCTCTAGATATATTTTAAAGTTTATAAAATTAAACATATATCTTAAAAGAAATTATGCTTTTGTTGAGTAAAATAATTTTAAGGTAAGAAATAAATTACCATGTCAGAACTCCTCTGGTTTGATCAAATAACAATTTCATCAGCTTAGTTATCAAAACATAAATCACAAAGTCTTTAGTGACTGTTACTTCACTGTAAAAAGGCAACTTCCAGCTAATTCTTTCATGTACCTCCTAATACAAGAATGTGCTGAATTAGTGGAAATATTCTTTAACCTTTTCACTATTCCAGTGTTCAAATGTCAATGATTAAAAAATGCTGAAACACTAAATACCTGTGATGCTGGACACAAGATTAATATGCAACAATAAGCTACAATATTTAGCTAACAAATTCCCACATTACTAAAAGATAAAAACAAATGCATAGTCCACATTACATACATTCTGTTGGTTGGTTGAGGATTCCTAAAAGGATTTCTTTCCAAGTCACACTAATTGCATTAAAGGCAGTATTTAACTGTTTGTTTACAGCTTTTTGTTTAAAAGGGGAACCTCCCCTCCTCCCCTAACCCCAGACTCACTAAGTACAGAATATTTTCTGTCTCCCCACTTCAGCTGCTGAGAAAAAGGGATCTGTGACAGCCATACATCAAAGGCTTGCCTGGAAGCTTCTTCCATGGCTTCATGGGAACCCACTTCCAGTTCCAGGGTTATCCAGCTCCTGATGAGTTGACTGCAACACTAAAAACATCTGCAACTTTCACACACAAGATGTAGACTTGCAAAATAGGTTTTGTCACAGGTCTGTCTCTTCCTTAAACTTCGTGAGGAATGTTAACCCCAGGAATGCTAGAAAGTGTTGTAATAGATGCCTTTTCTCTTTTATCCTCTACTGGAAATCTTTCAATATTTGGGGGGAGGAAATCCAAACATTGTTACCTCTTTCTTGCAGACACTTTCTAAACTTCAACTGTCTTTTCAGATGCTTTGTTTGGAATAAATAGCATTTAAACTAGACAGAATCTGATTTAGGGACAGCTCTCTTCTCTACTCATTGTACACTTACAATTTCAAGTGTGCTAGAATTGAATCGCAGTCAAAAAAGAAAGGAGTTCAATATTCTTCTTACAGTAACCAGAAGGTCTAATGCAGACAATGTGGGATGATTGATGACATTCTTCTCCTTCACCATTACCTCCAAGAACCACTGTTAGTATCCTTGAAGGGGATAATAAACCTCTGGAAAGTGGGGTTTCTAGTTAGAGTTGCTCCTGTCCTAGAGAGCTTGACAGTGGATTAAACAACTCTTTTCTGTTATTTGATATTGCCTTCTTTTATGTTGTTGCACTGATTTCTCCAATGAATTTCTCTGTAGACATTTACAGGATGAGAAGGCACTCAGTCCTCTGTGCTGAACAGCAAAATTAAGTACAAAAACTGTTTTTTCCCTCCTGCACACACTAAAACAAACCATTCCAAAGTTGTTCCACCACCTCTTGCTTATGTGTTTCCACTGTTCATGTATTAAAACTGGTCTTGATTGTCCAGAATCACTTTCCTTCACTATCAGAGGCAAGACTGTTAACAACAACAAGGTTATGGAGAACTGCCACGCCATTCCCCTGACAAGCACAGTCTAACAACCATTGCTTGGAATGACACAGCAGGAACAAGACCACAGATGTAACCATCAAGGCCCTCTCTGCCCTGCTGCTGTGCCAAGAGACTCAGAGAGCTTATGTTGTCTAAGGAGGCTCAAACCCAACAAATCTTTAATGCCATACATGATCCAGCCAACCCTATGTACACCGCTATCTCCTTTCTGATTTTTAAATGGTACTAAACAAACTTCTGACTATTTGAGCAAAGCTGAATTAAACTTTAGGCTCGAAAAACTGCTTGCCAGTGGGAATAGGAAACACAGATTTTAGTTCCTGTTTCTTTTTTGCCTTTTCTCCTACATTTAAAAGGTATAGTTATACTTTTTACAATTTTGCAATAGAAAACAAAAAATCATTGCTGAAAAAGGAAATCAGCTGCTCCTCCTGTTACACTCTGAATACTTGTAAGGAACAATAAATAAAGCAGAACAAATATCGCTAAGATTTTTCATATGAAGGGTAGAAAGGATCTCCTGCTACCACTTTCATTTGAGAATAGAAGCTTGAAATCAGTAGGTTTGGATTTTGCATTGATTCTGATTTCTATCATAGCATTTATTTCCAGGTTTCCTCCTCTTGAGCTGGTTGTTCCCTGTGGCTCTCAGAGCTTAGTATCAAATTCTCTCTGGAATACAATAAAACAAATCCAGTGTGTGCTCTCAGACACCAAAAGGGCTCTGCCAACAACTCAAAGCTTGGCTTATGCAAAGCCTGACACTTGGCTACATTTGTTAGAACACACCTCTTTATAAAGGACACTGTCATCCAAGGAAATAATCCTCACTCTAAGGTTACAGCCTTCCCTGTTCCTTATTGTTTCATCATTAACATCCTGGATTCTACATTCTGAAGAAAAGTTATTTTATTTTTTCCATCTTGAAATGTATTTTTCCATCTAGTTTCTCTCTTGAGTTAGCCCTTCATGAGCTGATCATCTCTAAATGGAGAACTGTGCTCTAAACCCTGAAGAAATGGGCAGACATGCCAAGGTACTATTAAGCACAATTTTCCTCTGAATTTTCCTCCTGTTCTGCAGCCTAAGGCAAAGTCTGTGTGTGGTACCTTCACTCACCATCTACTAATTGGTGGAAAAAGAGTGGCATTACTTCCCAAAGGACAAGAGCGGGTTACTTTGATTTCCAAGTAGGTCATTCACTCTTCAAATAAAGAATGGCTGACATTCTGAAGGAGCACTAATGCAGCACTGGCAGCTGTTGTCAAGAATGTCAGCTTCTCCCAGCTTTGCAACACCACAATGACATTTTGTACCTGCCTTGCTTTGATCCACTGCAGATTTGAAGTGAGTCGGCACATGCCTTTACTTGCCGGTACCTTCCCACTGGGATGTCACCAGTCACTGTTACTTACAACTCAGTTACATCAATATCTGTCAGTCTGCAGCTTAAGAAAGTTCATGTTTTCCACTGTTGGTTATTACTTTCTGTGTTTCTAACTTTTAGCTAGTAACTTCTGCTTCTCAGGCACACACAGACAGTGGGGTTCAATGTGTGTGCTCCAACACATGTGCCACAAAAACGATGGGTTAGAGTGACCCACCAAAATTCAGGGATTTCAACCTTCAGATAATTCAGTCTCTAACATCACCATATGAAAAAAGCAATTTCAAACCTTCTGAAAATTTAGCAGGATGTTCTCTACTTTCTGATTCCCAGAAAGATTTGTACAACCATGTTTAGAGCTGTAAGGAAACAAACACAGATCCTGTTAGCAGTTTTCCAAATGTCAAATATTTCAAAGAAAACATTTTGTGGAAAATGGAGCTCAAAAAGAGGAATATAGTGTAAACTAACCATTGTGCTTTCCTAAAGGGCGAGGGGGAACAAAACAAGGATTTTCAACCATTCCACTAATCCTTTCTGTCTTCTGCTGCCTTCAGCAACTCATGAAACAAGGGTTCTGTTCTCACTAGTTGTGGTATGGGAAGGAGAAGACTTACCTTTTTATTTGCACAATAATGTAGAATATTAGTGAAACTGGATACACTCATTTTACTCACATGTTCAAGAACTTAGACAGGAAAGTCACCAGCTGAAGCAAACACCTGCTGGAGCTCCCAGGCAATGCACACTCAAGCTGTAATATCTGTTCTGCAGGTGACAGCAGCACTGCAACAAAAGTGAGCAAAAATAGCTTTTCCAAGCCCTGTGTTCACTCCAGTGAAAAATTCTTTGTGTACTTAGAATTCAGACAAAATTCAAATTGAACAGAAAGGTCCTGCTTTTGTAAAATGGGTCACTGATCTACTTAGTCCTGGGAGAGCAAGTTAGACCTCTTGCATAAATCCTGACTGATCAGACTTGATGGCTCTGAACTAGGAAAGGCTGAAACAGGAAAACTCTCAAACCTCTGCTGTTTGAGCTATTGAGTGGCACAAATCTTTGCTATTTCCAGAATGTATTAAAGAAAATTCTGTAACTCTGATACATGGCCATCATCTTGACAAACTCTATTATTTTTCCCCTCACTGGCATGGCATATGCTTCAAAGATATAAAATATGTTGATAACTTGTGACAAATAACAGTCCCCAATATTCTCTTACATAAAAGTACAAGTAGCAAGCACCTTAGAAAGCAAGTAGAGCCACACTAGTCCCAGAACTAACACTGGAAGATGCCTCACAACAGTCCCTTTCCCTTTGCTAGCTGATATATTCTTGTAGCATTTTAATTTCTTTAATTAAGACTTGTTTCATTTCTGCTGCTAATCACTATTCTGCCATATGATGACAGTGATTCAATATATTTTTTGGAATAATGCTACTATCCCTTAAAAAATATTAAGCAACGATTAACAATCAAATGCCTTAATGCTCAGAGTGCTTAAATTTGGAACAATTTCAACTCAGGAGGGCTGAGGTTTCCTTCAATATTGTTGGCCAACAGCCCCTAAGCAAAAGCTATCTACCAGAGTGAGAAATCCCGAGGTTTTCATTAATTATGGTCTTAAAATAACCGAGATATACATCATTCTAGAAAAAAGAAAGTAATTTCTTAGTTCTTCCTATATCTACTTTCATAATTTAGAGTCATTGATTAGAGCTACTATGCTGTTCACCAAAGATGTTATTCCGATGGAAGACTGACTAAAATAAATATATCTGCAGTTTGCATTAAAAATAATAGGTTCTGATTTTTCAACAGTTTTATAAACTATTATGGAAATATCCTTACTTAAGAATGGTAATAAAATGTTAAAGCTCTCTGAAGGCTTCAAAACTTACTTTAATTTTGTGTGCATGACTGGTAATTGCCTCTCCCCCAACAACACTCTGTGTGTAATTTGATTATCTTTAACCATGAAGGACAATAACCTTTACTTCAACACAGTTAAAAAAAATCTGGCAAAATAAATCCATAAATAATTAGGTGTCATCAACACATAACTGCTGGCACCCCACATTATTGATAATTGAACTTATGATTAATGCTAAAATAGAAACCTTATCTGAATCATTTATGAAAGAACTATCCTTGTGCAACTCTTTCATTTCCTAATGGAAATAAAACTCTTCCATATTTTTAATAATATATTATTTCACTTCCTGCAAGATATTCCCAACTGATGCTAAATACTGGTAATGTTTATAATACTTTTCTAGCACACTCTTTTTGTGTGTGTAATCACAGCTTGATCTTTTCCTCCTCTCTTTCACCAAGATTTTTTTATTTCTTGTTGCATGGTACATATCCCAAACCAGAGACAGTCATAGAATGGTTTGGGCTGCAAGGGACCTTCGAGATCTGACTATTACCATAGGAAAATTCGACAACCCTTATCCACCAGTGCTCTGACTCCGTCACAGAAGGCCGACAGATTTGTCAGGCACAATTTTCCCTCAGTGAAGCCCCATTGGCTGTCACCAACCACCTTATTTTCCATGAGCTTTAGCATAATTTCCAGGACTGTGCACTCAAACAGTATTGAAAGATCATGTATAACCTGCACTTTGACAAGGCTGTTGAAAACAGCCTTGAAAATTCCTAAAAAGGACAGAAAAAACCCTAGCTTTTACTTTTAATGTCTGGAGACAATGGAAATAAGGGTAAATTTAATTCATGAGGTTTTTTGCAGTGTATACCAAGAAGCATGAAAAGATCCTTAATTTAATTCTTCTTACAGCTTAGTGTAAAGGTAAATAGACTATCCATTAGGTTTAAAATTGTATTTCATCAATTCCATTGGATAGCCAAGACCTTATCATCACAATATTGGTTAAAGTATGGCAGCAGCAAATGTCATGTCTGTCAGGCTCTAGTGTCCTGAGCCAATCCCTGTTAGATTTACTCTGAGTAAATGTCAGTGCTATCGAGAGCTCCCAGAAAAAGCAGATTTTTCTTTACAGACAAGCATTTAACAATAAATTGTCTGGCTAGTACAACAGCAGCAAGCTAATGACTAGCCCTTGCTTCCTGGGATGATTCAAAAGCTGTTACATGACTGATTTTTCATCTCAAGGCAGATCTCACGTTGTTCCACAGCCACCACTGCAGGATGACATTTACCAAATGGCTGCGTACCCTGGGCTCTGTGTACCTAAGCTTTTTTAGCCACTCCAGTATCTGTCTTAGAGATACACTCTCAGTTACCTAAGGCATGAAAATTCCATACAGTAAGGTCAAGGTTTACACAGTCTGACATCTCATCCCCTTACAAAGCCTGTCTTGAGCAAACACAGGAACTGGCCAGCTGTGCCAGACATGCAGCATTTCTTGGAGCTGAAAAGAAACAAGAGCTAAGCTGAAGCTGGCAACTGCCCTCCCAGTGCTGCCATGCAGATCCTGCCTCTCCAAACATGATTCACAGAAAGTTACACTCATTACTTGAGCCAGTACAGCTGATCCATTCTCTTATCATTGCCCAGTGGAAATTCTCAGCCTAGACATGCAAAAAGATAACCAGGTCTATGTTACTTATCTGTAAGTAAATGTCCCTGGGTTTGTGGGGTTCTGTTGTTTTTAAGGTCTGCCTCTAATCCTTATCCTGACAGATTCAGCCTAAACTCCCAGCTGCTCCAGGCAAGCTTGGCAGGACTCATTCACTGCAGTGCCAGAATGTTCTCCTGGGAATGGAAAACTCCTTCAGTTACTGTCTGCCCTCCTTTGTCAACCCAGAAGTGGTCAAGGCCAGGTTGGATGTGGCTTCAAGCATCCTGGTCTAGCAGAAAGTGTCCCTGCCCGTGACAGGGGACTGGAATGAGATGCTCTCGAAGGTCCCTTGCAGCCCAAACCATTCTATGACTGTCTCTGCTCTGGGATATGTACCATGCAACAAGGACAGGGGAAAGGGCCTGAATACATGGACCCAGTTAAAGTTCCAACAAGCTCCAGAAAGTTCACTGCAGTCACAGATCGACTGCTTAACGTACTTAGTGGAGAAATTGTTCATTTCAGCTAAACAAAATAAATGCTGAATAAATAAATTGAAATTACCACTTGAACAACATCCTTTAAAGCCTCATTCTAGATACAAGTTTTATTCACTGATTTCCACACAAGTTGGCTTCAGTCATGAATGAACTTAAAAAAACAAACAAAAAAAAACCAACCTGTTTTCCATTTTACCCTCAGTTTCTTAGCTCCTTGAGACAAATAGAAGATGGCCACAAAAAGACAGAGAAAACAGCATAGAACAAAAAAAATAACATTGGCACCTTAAGCCAGACCAGCAACCCCAATATCACCAAACATCTGCTGAGTAGGTTTTAACAAAGAATCTGCATTAAGGAAATGTCCAGCATTTATCTACTTCTAACTTGCTTTTGAACTGCATTCATACCAAAGGAGCCAAATATCTCTTTCACCTGCTTAGCACCTCGATGAGCTGGGTTAAGTGTGCAGTCCTGGTCTAAGAACAATGTGGTTCTCCTCTGCCCCTCACCCTATGGATGTTTAAAGGAACACCTCTTGGTGCTTCCTCAGTAGGAACAAAACTGTAGGTGACAGTATCAGAGCTGTCAGGGGTTGGGTTTCAGTAAGAGTAAACCTAATGCATGAACTCCATCCTTTCTTTGGAGAAAGAATTCCCCTGCAGACTGCACTTGAGAATTGGCACATTAGTTTCCATTGCTTCCATGTCCCAGGCACTTGGGAGACTGAAAAAGGAATCTCTCTCTGAAAAGGTCTTTGACTGTGCTCTCTGAGGAAGAGAAGATCCAACAACTTTGGATTTAGAGGAGTAGTGCTTTGAGGAAGAGACAACCCTCCCCTCTGGGATTTAGAGGAGCTGCAACAAAAGTCCTCTTTCAGGTTATCAGAGGTTTTTCCATCTAAGGGTTTGCTGGGAAGGTTTCTTGTTAGCACTGTCTGGCAGAGAATAGTCAAGAGAAGGAATTTCACTCAGAGCTCAAACAGCTCTGTGCCTTGTCTGGAAATCTGAACAGGAGGTAAAAAGTGAAAACAAAGACAAGTTGGGCAGGCTTATAAAAGATGTGATTCCCTGCCATTATGGGAAGGTGCACCATAAAAGTGACAGCCTTGGAAAAGTATCCTGTCATCTCATGAAACATGATGACAGAAATCACTCTGGACTCTGAAGATGCTTCTTCCACCTTCACTTCTGTGGATTAAAAAACAAGTAGAAAGTAGAATTTTGCAATCAGAATGGCACTAGGATTGTGGCATGTGATGCAGGGTTTAATCACCTCCTCTGCCAGAGGAGTGACTGTTGCCTGATGAAAAGTTCCACTTCCGGCACAGCTTTACACACACACTGAACCTCAGCAGGGCTTCACCACTCAAGGTGTTCTGGCTATAGTTTGAGCAGATGAATAGGATTTCTGCTCTCAGCTCTTAGATACCCTAGATCAAAGCTACATATTACTACAAAGTAGTTTTCCACCTACCTCTGGCCTTTCCATACCCCTTCTGAGCACCTGGTGAACTCTGTACATAGATTAGAAATCACCTTTAACCCAGACAACCCTTTCCAAGTGTTCTATTAGATGCTGCTTCACCTCTGAAGAACACAGATCTTACCTTCATTGGTACTACTGGTACACAAATGATGACATTACCTAGAAAAGGGATCACAGATCTTTCAGCTGCACAGTAGAGAAGATTATGGATGTCTACAAGTTTAAACACCAGACTGGACAGATTTCTTAAGCCTGGAATATCTTTCCTTGCTATACTTCAGGAGAATGGATCAATCTATATCCCATGTTTCTGTAAGCTCAAAGGTTACCTATTATGTACCTCCCTCTCTAAGAAATGATCTTCAGCAAGTAAACTTATTCTTAAGAAAAATAAAATTAAAAAGTGTCCATCTCACAGTATTTCCTTTTACACTGTATATATCTTTTACATGACTGGTTCAGGAACCTGGATAGCTCACCTACCCCGTCTTACTCTTTTTGAGACTTTAGAGCAAATCCCTCTAATCTTGTAAATTTTACAGCTGCTTTAATAAAGTTCACTACCCAGGCACTCTAAAAATTCCCATGAAGATTTCCTCCCACGTTCTGGTTCATTCCAAAGCAATACGTGGAAATTAAAACTGTCTCCTCTTTCCATTACAACTCAAAAAGACATTTTAGATAAAGTCCCTGCTGCTTGTCAGAAAAAGCTGAAGGGATGAACCTGATGTCATTAAGTACAGACCAATTTTTAGTTCTCTAATCTCATGAACTATAAGGTATTATTTAGGGAGGAAAATGTACTATAAATATTTGCACAGAAGACAGTAATGTAACAAGCAACAATAATATTACAAAACTCTGAATTGATAAAATGTAGGAGCTTGGAAGTCACAGGTGAAGGATGGGGGGGGCTGTTGTTCACCTGTTTATTGTTTTTTATAGAGAAAAATTTATCTTACAAAAGGCAAACTTTTAGCTGGAGGATGCCATACAAAAATCTAAAGACCTTGAGTGTCTAAGCTCAATGGATGTGAAGAGAGTAAAGGGTTTATAATATTTTAAGAAAAGACATGGCTGTTAGATGTCTAAGTGTAGCTATAGAATATCACAATTAAGTCCTGAAGACTGAACTTGTATAATTTCTTCATAGAACGCAAGTGGAGTCACAAATTATAAATACAGACAAGAAGCTTAATAACCCTATAGATAATATTAGGAACTAAAGAAATTAATATCAGGTATTCCTTCCTGCTGTCATGCATTTCTTGGTTTAAAAATATAAAATTTCAAATTCAAAATAATTTTTTGGGGGTGATAAGAAAAAATGAGTAGCAGATGAGATATGGGGATAAGCATCCAATAATTTAGTAGCTCCCTCCTTTGCTGTAGAAATCTTTTCGAACAAATTGCTTCCTAACATACAATTCAGTATCTCATGGAATTGGGGGGGGGCAAAATTAGTCCCAGATAATGGAAGGTTTGAGAAGAGAAGGAGAATTAGAGGCAATTTTTATTTCAGATGACTGCCAGTACCCAGTAGCTTAGCATTCCTTCCTCAAGTCTTCCTGTTTCCCAGTAGATTATGTCTGGTAGTGATAAATCACAATCAGTGGAAGATGAGGTTTTCTCCTCAGCAAGAAGAGGGGTAAAAAAATAAATCCCTGATCTCTCATCTGTAAAAAGGACAAGTGAACTGGCCTGGCTTAGCCAGCTCAAGACTCAGTAAGTCCACTTATCACTACTCACAGCTTGTTCAAGATCCAAATCTACGATTAGAGTGGCTCAAAGTTTTCCTTTAATAGTATTTGGACTTACTGATGATCCACAAAGGTTCCACAGAAATAACTGCAACACTTTGAAGAGTGCATTTTGCTTCTGTGCCCTTCAACTGTAGTTTTGAAGGTATCAAGCATCAATCTGCATAATAACAGAAAAATCTGCTCTAAATATAATCTCAATGCTCAGCAGGCATGTGAGCAGCTAATTCACTCCTGAGAGAGAGGTAACTGGACAAAATTATGAGATGTTACATCATTCCAGAAAGCCACATAACAGTCTCAGAAGTGGTTGTTATCTTCAAATGATCTTGTGGATTTTATGCTGTTGGGCAGGAGACAAAGACTCTTGGGACAGGATTACTTCAGCTCACTGGGAATGAAGGGCTATTTCTGACATTCTTCCACTTACTCCAAGACAAAAGCTCAAACTGTAGAATTTAGTCTCTATTCACATTTAATTGAATGTCTTCTGAAAAACATTGAAGTCTTCTGAAAAACATTGAAGTCTTCTGAAAAACATTGAAGTCTTCTGAAAAACATTGAAGTCTTCTGACCCACTTGCAGAAATCGAGACAGTTAGGTCACTTCTCATTTCCAGTATATTGATATAGCCATTTCACCACTATTTGTTCAGGTGCTGAAAAAGCTTTCCACTGTGATATTTATTCTCTTTTCTTTTCATGTATCTTTCAGCTCAATAATATTTTTATAATAATTCTATCAATAACAACCATGGAACATCAA
Organism: Poliocrania exsul; assembly: GCA_035041345.1. Lineage (NCBI taxonomy): Eukaryota > Metazoa > Chordata > Aves > Passeriformes > Thamnophilidae > Poliocrania > Poliocrania exsul. The sequence goes on from JAWWLZ010000156.1 coordinate 4,233,425, forward strand.
GCTCCTTCATTCTCCTTGTAACTGCTGCTCTATAGAATATGCCTTCTGATCACTTAGGCATTAATTCATGCCCACCCAAAATAAGTAGTCCTCTCATTACTATAGCTGATCAAAATTGTAAAGAGTACTCCAGATTAGGTAGCATAAATATTTCCCCCTCAGAATATTTGGTTATTATCAGCATTACAGAGACAGCCCACAGTGATCAGATGAAGTCTACAGCCTTCTCATCCATTATTACTGACAGGCTTCACTCCTCACATACATGACCTCTATTACTTATGTACATGTTTTACTGTTGAATTTCATTTTATTTTTCCTGCCTGCAAGGTCATGAAGGCTTCTCTACGTGTTACTTAACAATCCTCTGTCCTGACTACGTGTTCCAAACTTGTAACTTAGCTTTGGACACAACTTGGCCTGAGAAAGCTCCACACAAGACACCTTCCTTCTACCTATAACATGTTTGCTTTCAGACAGTAACACAACTTTTTCATACAAGAAACTAAATCCATGTCTTGTTACTTTCCAAGTCTTGAAGAATTCTTGTGTTCACATCATTTCCACCTACAAC
>JAWWLZ010000156.1:4244503-4265065 GCA_035041345.1 Poliocrania exsul
TTTACAAAACAGTATAAACTGTGTTCAAGTAAGAAAAGGAATCAACACAGTTGCCATTTTCTACTTCACTTCTAGGACTGTTAAAGAAACTGGACTCATGAAACTCCTGCTGACATTTCAGCTCACTTTTTAATTTTTATCTCTAGTTATATGAACGGTGAAAGTCTGAGTTTCAGTGAGGCCAGTGAAGTGTTCAATTTCCCTTTCAGTTTTTAAATACTTTCTTGAAATAGTTAAGCACTGAATCTTCTTTTATTTCATAAGGTTCTATCTCTTTAGTCTCTCTTTTGTTCCTTACCTTTCACACAGCAACATCACACAGACACACTAATATTGCAAGTAGTTACACTTTAGATGACATTGTCTCACTTAAATTTGTCATTTGCAGAGATCACTGTTCAACCTGTAATTTTGTAATGCAAGAAGCCCCCTGATCCCCTCCTTTTAAAAGCCATCTTTCACTTTAAATTCATTTTTGTTTAAATATGTCTGCAGTGTTCAATCCACAGGAAATGTAAAGCTGCAGTCAAGCCACTGGTACTTCACATTGGAATTTGTCCCACAAGTATTTTACATTTGTTTATGTGACAAGTTGGCTTATCCAGGGAGAAATCTCAACTGCCTCAGATGTCAGTAGTGCCATTTGATAATAAAAACAATATCCTAGTATAGAGCACTAAGTTGCGCACTTTGCCTACAATTTGGAGGCCACAGAGAATATCCATGCCCTCCTTTTCTGAGCCCTTTCCAGAACAGCTGGGACTGGAAATGAAACAGGGGCTCTCTCAAGGTGGTAGCTTTGCAAAGAACATTAACCATTTCTTTTTTACTTTAATCTTTTAATCCCACTAATCCCTATTATTTACTCTGTTTTTTTCCTGAGACTAAACTGATGCTTCTGTCCTTGCCAAGGCACTTTCTGCTCTTTCTTGCTTATTGTTTACTCTGTACTCTTGAATGTAGCATTAGAACAATGTTTGCAATAACAGTCAGTGGTTTTGATGGACCTTGAACTAATCTAAGATAAAAATTTAAAAGGCATTTTCAACCTAGTAATGAAGTTGTATAATATTTTCCTTGTGACAGTGATGACTTTGTGAAAGAACTGGAAAATTTACTGAAAGGATTGTGTGTTACAAGAATTTTCATGATAATGTCAACGAACTGAAATAGGAGAGATTTCCATTAGCACCAATATTCCTACACAACCCCAGAAAATCACAGTGTCATAGAATGGCTTAGGTTGGAAGGGGCTTTAAAGATCCCCTCATTCCAAACCCCTCACCATGGGCAAGGACACCTTCCACTGCACCAGGTTGGTCAGAGTCCCATCCAACCTGGCCTTGGACACTTCAGGGATGGAGCATCCCATATTAGAGATGAGTGCCTTATCTTCAATGAAATCAACTATCTATGACTTTATAACCTGCTTTGCAAAGCAGAGTTCTCCAACTGCTTGAGATTGTGATGTGATCTTATGGTTTTTCAATTAAAGTTAACATACACAAGTTTTACCTCTGAGCTGGCTGAAATCACAAACCAGTATTTCTTCACAAGGAGATCAAATGAAGGGCCTCATGTTCATCATCCCTCCCCCCTCCTCAACACACAAACACAAATAAATTCACTAATGTTATGCCAAATGCCTGTGAATCTTACAAAGCCAAGTTTATCAAGACACACTCAAGACTTCTTAATGGATTTTCTTGTCATAAGACACTTCATCATCTTTATAAATTTATTTTCTGTAGACAAAATTTAATTTGCTGTAGACAAGATTAAAAGGTCATAAACAAAACATTGTCATTCAGTTTGCCCTTTCAAGTCAGATCAAAATATGATATATGATCTGCTTAATTATGTTAGAATTTGGTGTGACTAGATAGCTTCTCCAGGAACCACCTATTTGACATGGTGAGCATCACTGAGCAGCTTAAAATGTGCATCACTGTCACAGTGAGACAGCCAAGAGCACAGGACTAACAACACACTGGGAAATAGTTATGAGCCAGGGCTGCTAAAAGTCCCATTAGCTCCTCTGAATGATGAAATAAATACAAAGAATTAGCAAGTGCAAACATAAAATCTTATTGTTACAGGGACAAGGACAACACAGGGTGCAAAAGGGAAATGGAGATTAAAAAGCAACGCTTTTTCCTTCACATCACCATTTTCCCACCCATCTGTTTGCAGCATGTTGTGAGTATTTTAAGTCTTCAGAGGTTCAAAAAGGAAATAAATTCCCAGAAGAGAAGTTCAGAGACAAAAAACTATTTCCTACACTATTTGGGAAATGAAAGAACAGAGAATGGCAACCAGGTAACTGCCTAGTATACAGAACAGATTTTCCCCTCAATTTTATTTCATCTAATCCATATTTGTGCAAACAAAAGGTGCATCACAATATTTTTCACACACAGTGTGTTGAAAGTGCTGTCAGATGAAGGGAGCCAACAACAAAGATGGAGAGGGACTTCTTACAAGAGCACGTAGTGATGGGACAAGGGGGAATGGCTTCCAACTGAAAAGAAGTAGGTTTAAATTAGATATTAGGAAGAAATACTTGGCTGTGAGGGTGGTGAGGCCCTGGCACAGGCTGTCCAGAGAAACTGTGGCTGCCCCGGCCCTGGAAGTGTCCAAGGACAGGTGGGACAGGGCTTGGAGCAACCTGGGCTGGTGGAAGGTGTCCCTACCCATGGCAGGGGGTGGAATGAAATGATCTTTAAGGTCCTTTCCAACTCAAACCATTCTATGATTCTATATACAAGACTCAAGGACAAAACAAAGAGTCATATTGCAAGAAAAAAAAATCATTATTTTACAAAGCCCTGAAATCTGCACCTATTGTAAATTATTTGAAAATCACCCATTGGTTTCACAGATGTGGCTTTCTTGAAAGTCATAAAAATAACTTGAGTTATGGAAGGAGTCAATGTCTCAGCCAGTGTCCTGCTCAGTGCTATCAGAGGGCCACAGTTGTCTTGGCTCTGGAATACAGGAGCATCTGGGCACCTCTGACAGTCCCATGCTGTAGCCTTGGAGGTCAGGGAAGGTCACATTTCTTTCGTAGATTAATAAAGTGCTAATTAAAAAAATGCAGAAAATAAGCAAGGCGGCAAAGTAACAGCAAAACTTTTCTAGCAAATGAAACAAGAGCCCAGCCATAGTTCTGAGCCATTGAGAATTTGTTGTATTTTTGCTTCTAATGAAGCTGCATGGCTCATGTCTCATCCCTGGAAACTATGGGTGTTTTACAAACAATGGTCCACTTAAGGAACTGACTATGTCTTATACATGTCTTTCAGGATAAAGTTGCATTAGATTTTAGTTTGTTTCTATTATTTTTTTCGCAAGGAAACCATAAGACTGATCCCAATAAGCATTTACTATTCAAAAGAAGAACTAATGAGTACCTAAGACTTTTCAAAAGGTCTCTTTCACATTTAACCTTTAATTATAAAATGATAGGGACAAAGTAGTTGAGTCCCTTATTGTATTATGATAAGGATTTAAATGAGTTCAAGTTTTTGTTGCAAAGTGGTTAGGCAAATGGTAAGAGTAATTTGCAGAAATGACCACTATTTCTCACTCAATGGATTTGAAATATCCTCAACTTTTATGCATAAAATCTTCATCTTTGCCCTGATATTTAAGTAGCAGGAGGCACTTATTAACCTGAGACAATTTTGTGTTCCACTGACATTATATCCTAAATTGATATTGTTACAGAAGACTGAATATTCACATGCTGAACTGGCTCATAGTGCCATTCTTAATATCTCTGTGCAAATCCAGAACTAGGGAAGACTTTATTTTGTTGTTGTTTATAGCTTGTGTAGCTTGGAGTAGAGAGAAAAGATGGGATGGTGTTTTCAGCTGGGCTTTTTTTTTGCTGGGGGGTTTTTTTGGAGGGTGGGGGTTGTTTTTTCTTGGTTTTTTGTTTTTTGTTGGTTGGTTTGGTTTTTTTAAGGGACATCATTAGAATATTTCAAGTCTTTTAGAATGTGTAAACAGCATAGAAAAGTTAATTACCTGCTTTTAATGAGCAAAACTGTACAAAAATGACCAAAAGTTTCAAGTAGCTGAACATTACACAAGGGCTTTGGAGTTCCTTCCAACACTGGTATGGCTTTACAGATAAAGTCTGACTTCAGCTTTGTTACAAAACTGAATTGCTGTCTTTCCTGCTACGCTACCTGGTTGGCCATTCTACAGTGGCTTTTTAAGTGTTTATTATTCAAGCTAAAAACATGTGCAATGCCATCTGGTCCTTCATAATTGTCATAGGATGAGGAACACACCAAAGTCCACACAAGCACTGATAAGACAAACAGATTTCACTAAGGGGCAAAAGAGAATTAAGTTTTCCTGAGTCACAAAAATCAATACTTCAGAATTCCCAAATTAACCTTGATAATGATGCAGCAACCTGTCAGTAGTGAACAAGAGATGGAAAACAGCATATATCCAAAGAGCACTAACAGGGGAACCTCTTGAGCTCTCATTGTACTGCATCTCTCTTAAGGCCCAGATAATTCCTTTAGGATAGAATATGAAATCAGATTCACTTCTTTTATGGAAAAAACTTTCCTTAAACCCCTTCATAAGCAACAAACCTCCTGTAGCATCTATCAGATATAACGTATGCCATCAGTAAGCAAGTTTATTCCCTGTCATATTAAAACTGGTGAAAGAACAATTAAGTCTCTCTTTTTTCTCTTCCAGCTGAGCTGTGCTCTTTGTGCCTGGGTACCAGATGCCTCAGCCCTGCTGCTCTGTGCCTGTGGCCCAGCGTGGGGTGTTCCTCACACAACCTGCTGAGAGACCAGGCAGCCACACAGGACCAGCACAAAAGGGGCAACTTCATGAATAAACATTTGCTTAAAAATCACAGTATTTCATCATTTTCTCTTTCTACTGCCGTTACTCCACATCTGTAAATTGAACTGGTAGCAAGGAAAACCTACTGCAGAGCTTTAGTTTCCACTGGCACAGAGATTGATATAGACCCACAAAAAGCATTTATAGAACAGCAGTGTCCCCAAACTCACCAACTTCCCATCGAGATCATTATTTCAGCCCTTTGGGTGTTCCAATCATCCTCCATTTTTTACCATGACAAAAGAAGGAAAAGAATGAATAAGAAAGTGGGATAAATAATGGGAAAATTACTTTAATTTTCAACATTTGGATTTGTTTCTTTACAGTGTAGGTTCTCCAGTATCAGCAGGAACAGACTTACATTAAAGAAGGACAGCATGTATTCCTACATCACAGAGAGATTAATCAGTTTTCAGAAATTATTAGTGGTTGCAGATATTCCATTTGAAATACATTTAAAGAGTCACATTTTGCTGTGTGCAGAACATGTCTTAAGAATTAGGTACTTCAATATTTAAATGGACATTCAAAGGTAGTAGGCACTTCAAAAGTGTGGCCTTAGGCTTTAAGGCTCCAACAAAGAAGCAGTCATGGAAAACATATAAAAATGTGTCCCTCTGCAGTTCATCTATTCCTACTTTTGCTTTCTCTTGCTATTCACTATGCATATACTATATAGAAAAAACAACATCAGGAAGAAAAAAAAAAAAAGACATTAACAAAGCAGTTATCCCAGAACATTCTGAATAAAAAGGCCAAGGAGCATTCCTTTCAGAATATAGAAATAAATTTGCAATTTTCTTTTGTTTTCTTCTCAAGTAACTATACCACAGCAACTGCCATCACATGAGGAGAAAAATTCCTGAAATAAGCAGCCCTTTCTTCATCCCATACAAAGGAAACATGCTAAGAAAGACTATGTGTTTATAGCACACTTGTTAAGAAATTATAGAAGACTCCTGGATTGAAATATTAACTTCAGATTAATTTCTAGCAGGCAGTATTGAGTATGGATGTCCTGTACTACTGCAATAGCTAAAATTGAATAAATACTTACAATTTCTATACTAGTTTCACTATTATTGGGGGATTTCCCCCTTCTTATTTTTTTTTCCTTCTTTCTTACCTCCTGTGACCCTCCCTCTCATCACTCTACCTGGAAGGCATAAAATGTCTGTGTGACTTTGCTTAACTAAAAATTATTAAAAAGGAACTACTTTGCTTATATTCAAAAACATTCTATAAGCACAAAGCCATTTACACATTTCTCCAATAGGTATCAGTTATCTTTTATGTATCTAGAAGAAAAGGAAATCTCAGAAATATCAGCTATCTGTATGCACAGCAGGAGACAGACAAAAATACAAATCCACACCGAGAATGTGCATAAATCTTTTTCTCTTTTTTACTATTCTTTTAAGGCAGCCAAGGGGAGATGACAACTATAGTCTTCTATCCAAGGGTTGTTTTTATGCACACTAAAGAGATGTGAGAGATACTAATGAACTATATGATCTTCCTGGGACTGATAACAAAGTCTGTCCTTTGTTTCATATAAATCCAATATTAGTTAAAAAAAAAATCACCTGTCTGACCCAACCTGCTCAGTTCCTGAGGCAATTCCTGGGGGAGAAATTCTTCAGCTGGACACAGTTTATGGTACCAAGTGGTTTTCATCCCTTGCTACCTTTAGTAATTGCATCCTTAAGATCCCAGATATCTCAAAAAATGCATCTTCTGGATCTTAGAGTGACTGGAAGTGCAACAATGGCAAACATATTCTAACCACTACTTTAGTATGTGACTTTTAGCTAGTGACAGGACACAGCCTTAAAATCGTTTTTTAAAACTTGTGGGCTAATTACCTCTGAGAGTTTTGTTGTTGGGGTGGAGAGGGATTATTAGTTGGGGTTTTGCATCATTTTCTACAGCAGCAGCATCACTGATTCACTTGGGATTGACAGGAGAGGAGAGTTTCCATAGTTCTGTAAACACAGCACCCCAAATGGCATGTTGTTCCCAAGACTATTACTGTTCCCTAACAAAACATCTTTAATCACTGTGCTCACTCTGCCCATTATATTTAAAAATGCCACTTTACTGACCTACAAACCCCACTGCCTGACCATGGTGAAGTTCTGTTTCAGTAAATGCAAGTTCCTGCAGCAGGAGCATAAATTCCTGTTCCATTTCCCAGCCAGGCAGGAAGGTCAGTCCAGCACTCAGGAGTGGCTGCAGCACATGGAGAATTCAGCCAAGGGGAACAGCTCTCCTGAGCTGGGATTGGTGCATGGAGTGTGTTAAGCAGTGTTGGTATCTGCCCTGAGGGCATAAAGTTATGGAGAGAATAAAAGAAAGTTATTTTCCAAGGAAGCTTTAGAAGTACAGCTTTCAAGGCCTAATGCTCTGTTGAAATAGATACAATGGGAGCTGCTCCCTGTGGGGGTGACTTTCTTTGCTCTTTTTACTACATCCTTTTCTAAATCTTCCTATAGAATTCATTCTTGGCTGACACATTGGAGTAAAATTCGTAGTTTGGGAGTTCCAGGTTGGGAGGAAGGTTATCAAATTGTCATTGATCAGTTTACTTGCTAAACTACCTTTCTACTCCAAACTTTTTTGTGCTCAGCAGCAGGGAAAGAATGGAGTCAGAGGAGAGGCAGGAGATGGGGCACTAAGCCCACCGGGGAGGAGCAAAGGGAAACACTGAGTTCAGCAGCAGAAAAAATAAAGGTCACTAAAGAAGAACAAAACATGGGCACAAGAGCAAGACAATCCCTCAGAACTCCAGCAGGAAAAAGCCTGCAATGAAGGAGAGGAGAAACCCAAGGGCAATGAGGTGAAACTCAGAGGAAGTGGAACAAACAGAGATGGACATCACAGAGATAAAGAATCAAAGAAGCTGGAAAGAGACATTTTATAACACATAATTGCCTTTGCTGCAAATATGTGAATTAAACCCATGAGAAAATGCCTGTGACCTGCAGACCATCCACCTCAGGTAAAGGTCACACCGAATACAATGTCGGAAAATGATCCATGTCATAATATAGTGACACAATAAATAAAGACAGATTAAGATATGTCACCTAAATGACTGCAAGCCTAAGAGCATAATATATTTGTTAAAACATAGTGAATGTGCTTTATTACATCAGTTTTTATATCACAGTCTGTCCACTCCACTCTAATTCTATGCCCACTTATCTGTCCTTCTACACCCGACACAGAAGGACTAATCCATCACAAATCCTAATCATATATTTTAACTGCCCAGAAATGATATCCTGCACTCACACATGGTTTGGATGAAATCTGTGCTTCCTGGGGATGGATCCAAGAGTGCACAGTTCAGACATTAAGATGTTGTGGTCCAAGTTTGGTGCTACAAAATGACAGTTCTATTGACAGTGGTGACTTTCTTAAACTTTTTTTAGGAAAATCAAAGAAAAGAGTATGGCACTATACAGGGTGGTGGGTGATATCATGTCTATAGAATTATATAAAAATTATGCATAACTAAAAGAAATTGATTAAGAAGATTGTTTACAACTGCAGCATTTCTTCAATTTTACTCTTTTTTTCAATTTAAAGACTCCCTTATGCCATTCAGTATTGCTTATGTATAGAATTATTTATGACAACGCAGCAATATTTGAATGACAATTCTCATGGTGTGATAAGTAAAGAAAATTCATGTCAGAGAGACACTTTCCTTAAAGTTTTCAAACCAAAGACAAAAGGCAAGTGAAGTTTTTGCCATTCAAAAGTCACTCAGGAAGAGAGTCAAACAGTTAACATGCAAAAAATTAAAGTCTCAAACCAATCTAATAACTATTCAATAAACTATTTGCTAAGAGAATAAATTAGTGATTACTGGCCAGAGCTAGGACATCCTGAAGACTGTAACTGCTAACCTCCTCAAAAATTAGGAGTAAAGGCAATGAGTTACACTTGCTTGCTCAAGTATGGATATTTGTGTGGAGTTAGCAAAGTTCCTGAAATATTTCTGAAGTAAAACTTGGCTCACCTCTGTCATTAAGATGTACATAGCAGGACTGCAGGGCCATGACTTCAGTTGCATGTAGATACTAAGGCATATTCTGTACCAGGTACAAAGAGATTGAGTTCAACCTCCATTTGTGTATCCTGCACATCTACCCCCTTGTGCCTCCAGCACAGAACTGAGATAGAAAGGCACAGTGCACACTTAAAGCTCATTTTAGTAATGAAACATTAGCCTTTGCTGTTTGATAATTAATAACACAGTGTTTGGTTCAACAAGGATATAATTAAAGTTTCAAATGTGAGCATTATAAATTACAGATACTTTGGGATTATAAATCTCTGTAGTGGTTTTTAATGAAAATAAATCGAACTGACATTGTTTCCAAAGGAGTTGACTCATTTCACCTTCACTCACTATCTGGTTAAGGTCTCTGACTGTCTCTTTTGGAAACATTTGAAATATCTTCCCAGAAAATGTGAGTTTAGTACCACCCAGTGTCATAAAGCAAGCCACAAAAATCCATGAGTATTGGATATATGCAGAAGCTGACTAATCATGGAGATTTAGTAACTTTACATTAAAGGTTGAAATAATTACTTTAGGCTTCATGGATACATGAATATTCCTATTATGGTACTTGATCATCCCTAAAATTGCAACTTTATTAAGAGGTCCTCATCTCAATAACCTGGTCCACTTTGATTAAAAGAGCTACATTCCATTCTTGTCATAAAACACAGATGACAGGAGCTGGGTAAAAAGACTTAAGACTCAATTGATATTAAACAGAAGACAAAGTAAAAGGAAATCAAAACAATAAAAAAAATGCAAAGGCATCTGCGTCAAAGAAAAAAAGAAAATAATTTCCAACAACTGAATATATTACAAACACTTTGTTCTGAAACATTTGATTAAATGGGAATACTGCTCATCCTTTTCTGTGTCATAAAGCCAAGATGAATTCCACCAAGCAGACATTTCATTTTTTCTGAGTGGGGATCATCTCAAGTCTCAGGCAACTTTAAATCTTCCCTTCTGTTTACATAATATGTGTGTAGAAGCTGTTACAAGCATTCCTGGCCTTTACAAGCTTATTAGGAAGTTCGGTTTTTAAGGCAGGCAGAGCACAACCCTCCTCAGCCTCCCAGAGCTCAGCTCACCTTCAAGGGCCTCATCTCTTTGCAGCTGATTCAAACTACAGGTATTTCTTTGCAAAATGGCTTAAACCTTCTCCCAGTTATCTCTGCAAGAGAATGTGCATCTTTGTCTTGAGACATAGTGGTGTCCTGTGCTGGACACTGAATATTGTTATGTTCAGCGTCTATCTTCAAAGAGGTATGAAAAGATCATAACTAAACATTTCTGAAGGCACTAAAGGCTTTAACATGTTTTTTTTTCTTAGCCTGAAATTAAAGAAATGGGGAAAACCAGCAAACATAGGACAAAAAAACCCCAAAAATCAAAATATCATTAACTCCCAGCAGCCTCTGCCTCTGTGTGAGCAGGTGCCTGCTGAGCCACGAGGCTGAGCTCACTTAGCTCAGAAGAGCCAGACTGGAACTTAACCACTAGACAAGTAGTAAATTAAATGCACACTTCAAAGGATAAGCCTCAAGAGAACTCAAAACATTGATTTTCAAAGAACTTGGCTCTTTGCTTCTCTTTGAGAGACTGTTTTGTTGTTCAGCAGCTGTAACCTCGTGAATCCCAGACAATAAAATCTGAATCAAATGCATCTCACAGGTATGGCCTCATTATTTGGAGATTATTTAACACAAAGTATTAATATAGCAATTTGTTAAAATACTTAACATAGATGGCTATAAAGCAAGTAAGAAGCAGAACTATCTCTCATTAATGGCTTTGTGAGGTGAGCTATTAGAAAAAAATATTGGTAGACTGCTCTGTATTCAAGATTAGTTGATCCCCAAACACTTGAGCAGTAGAGCAGTTACAAGAAAGTCAGAAAGGAAGTGTGTCTGTATATCCTGCTACACAGAAGAAAATCTGCACAGGAAATATTGATTAAATATGGACAGCTAAACTAGAAAAGGTTCAGACAAGCCATAAAGTAAGCAATTTCTGATGCATTATGTGGAAAGGTTTGAAACCAGGAGCATTTATTTCTTCAAACACCCAACACAAACAATCAAAACAAACCACTACTGGTTCTCATAAAGCTTTAACAGTAGATGAAAATTTCCAGACAAGTATATGCCATTCTATGAATCTTTCTTAATATAAGTTCAAAATATAGAAGGTGAAACCAAATGTGCCCAGTCGTACAGGCTTTAATTCAACTTTGTAAAATGCCATATCTCTGTACACTCAGTATTCTGCACTGTAATTATTAGACTACAAACTGCTTATAGCTCCATGTGGTCGCCTGGAACACTCCATCATCCCGGCATCCCACAGGAAAAAATTGCAGCAACAGACTCTTCTCCAGCTGATTCTCCAAAAGCTGCCATAATATCTTCTGGTGGGAGCACCAGAGTAATTTAGTACCTTTGGCAGACATTTGAAAAGTGCCTTAATGTGTCTGATGTTGGACCCCAGAAGGAAAGAAAAAATGTAAAAAGAAAATAGGGGAGAAAGAATACAGAGGTCCCCTAAAGACTAAACAAATGAGGAGGAAGATAGGGATCTCTCTTCTAAATCCAAATTTTCTTCTTCCAACAGTTTCACTGATTGCTTCATAGTATTAAAAAAGAAAATAATTAGTTAAATGTAATGAACAAACTTCCCAAGCATTTTACGTGGGTCTACTATGAAAGAGGCATCAAAGATTGCACAGAAAACTCAGCAAAATCTGTGAGGCAACATATCTGAATATGAAAAATATTTCCTTCTATTATGAATTAAGGTTTTCCCTGCCTGCACTTCAATTCAAACCAGAGTTTCAAAACAATTAAAACTTTATTGAAGCATTAGTTTCTAAAGGACTGAATCACTGTTCAACTGACATGAAGGAGAATTAATGTTTTTCTCACAACTTTTCAATGGAATTTAAAATAAATACTGTTGGGCAAAGACACACAGCCCAAAATAAACAAAACTTCAGGAAGGAATACACTGCACTTCCATTATGATCTTATTTTCTCCAGAAAATTAGATTTCTCCCACTATGCATGTATCCCTTCATAAAAGCAAGAAAAATTTCAGAACCTTCAAGAATGTCAAATAGTTAGAAAAAAGATTATACAAGTTCACTAAAATAGGTACATAGTCTTCCACAGGAATAATCTTTTTCAGAGAAAAGCACTGTATCATTACCTAGCCCCAAATTCTCCATCTCCTGTGCTATACTTAGCTTCTCATGAAACCCATTGAAGTAAGATTTATTCTTATGACAAAATGGAACAAATTATTAACACTGACAGGCTGCAAAAACTGTTTAGTTTTGCAGCAGTGGATACTTTTACAGTCAGATGGATCACTGCAGCCACAAGGGGTGAAATGTAAAAGAAGATCTACTCTGCGTGCAGCAAAGTGACACACTAAAACCTCCTTTTGCCAGGAAACAGTAAACGCTGGAGAAAGGTTAACTGATGTTAGCACTTAATATAAGAGGTATACAAACGTCAGCATCTAAACCCTGCCTCAGCTCATGCAGTGTCATATCTCTAGTGATCTTGAGCCTTCCTTTGCAGGTACTCAAACCATAACAAATGCAATAACTCAACTGAAACTTGATCAATGGCCATCAACAAGGTGTTCTCAGTACATAGAGCAGCTTCTTTATTTCCCAGCAATTAATATAATTTCTGTTTCCCAGCCACCACATATATTCATCAGATCAAATGACTGATGAATAAAGCTGTCAATGACCAGTTTTAACACTCAGGTATTGAATTTATTTTTTTAGATTCCTTTTATCCAGAAGGAGCAATAAGGAGTGATGGAATCACTGATAAATGACATATTTTAGGACATGCTTTCACTCTCTAAGAAATCACACTGCAGACCAGAAAGGAAGGGAGAACTCTCTTCAGGCTGAAATCTCCCTATTTTATCTTCATTTCTTTTCTCAAAAGTCTTTTGCCTTCTCTTCCTGCACCTTGCAGAAAATTAAGCCATAAATCCTGAATTTACTGGGTATAAGTAGAAGGGTATGTGGAATTGTAAATGTGTTTCTACGAGCAACACTGTTTTTAGAGTGCAGCCATCCAGGAAAAAGGCAGGAGCTGGAGAGGCACAGGTGGGTTGGACAACCCAGGAGGATCAATGTTTGCTGGGATTTCAGCTCTGGGAGACCTTTGATGCTCTCACTGCAGCAGTTGCTGTTACCTGACAAAGGCTCTCAAACCTGAGGAATTGCCCACAGCCCTTTGGAGGCCTTGGTGCAAACCAAACCGTTCTCCTGTCCACCTTTATTACCTCATCCCTTTTGTTCAAGAAAGCAGAAAACAATATAATCAAATTGCAGAGTAATCTAGCTCAGTAATTTGTTTGCCCACCCTTCCAACTTCCTAAATATTTATGCTGACAAAAAAAAAAAAAAATAGAGTGGAAAAGGGTAGATGATACATTAAACAGATAAACCCAAGCACTAAAAGTAGAAATAAAGACAAATATCTCTTAATTCACATCATTAAAAACTATTGTTCTATATTTTTTTCCTTTTATTTTTGATATAAATTATCTTCCTTATGATGATGCTGAACAAGAGTCTGTTTATAATATGAAGTAACTCTGCATCCCCACCTTACTCCTCACTTTTAAGAGACATCTCATCATGAAATAAAATAAGTGATCCAAGAAGTCAAAAAAATTACCAAAAGCTGAACAGACCACACTCAGTCAATTAAAGCTTTTATTTCCCAGGAGAGAAGCAAAATTTGAGTAGGTCAGTGTCTCAACCACAGGAGGATTAAACTATGAATGTGCACACACACAGAGGGATTTACAAATAAACAAGTACACCACTCTGAGAAGGGCATTTAAGAGAAACAAGGTACAAGAAGTTTTGCAATAAGAATCTTGCAACTGCATCATCTCAACAGGGGGCCCAGAAATGGAGAGTAGTGTCTTCCTAGTGCTGGTGAACAGCCCCCAGGCATTTCATCCCTGCATAAAAGATGCAGAACTAGTGACAATATCTATCTGAGTACATCAGGCTGTCTTCTGAAATAAAGTGGGTTGAGCCCTGAACTTTGCATGCAGCAGCTTTGACTGCCATTCAGCAGTAATATTTTGCTGATGAAAAGCATTCCAGAAATCTTAATAATGAAATCTCTTGAGGCAACAGCCAATCAACCCTTTTTAACAAACAGAATCACACATCTTTTTTCAAATAGGCTCAACCACCCAAGTATTAAAATACAATAAACATTGTTTCTTGATTGCAAAAAGCACAAAGGCAAATTGAAGTGGCAGAGAGTAGAGAATAAGCTGCTTTGTAGCAGAATAACAGGATGGTAATGTCAGACACACAGAGCAACATATGCACATTAAATTATCTCTGTACCACAATGAGCAGGATGGAAGAGAGAACAGCTACCAACAACTGGGGTGACACTCCAGAAATTTCAATTAATAAAAAATAAAATGTACCTGCCAACTCCCACTCCCCCCAGACAGGAATACCCTTCTAAAATATGACCTTGAGTATAAAGAGAAGGATTCTGCTCACAGCTTCTTAAGTACTCTAAACAAATATGTATTAAATGATTAAAAATACACACATACTTTCAAATGTTGGGGGTTTGCTGTTGAGTTTTGCTTGGGGATTGTTTTTACCAGAAACAAAGAAATAAACCCCACAAAGAACTAAACAAACAACAAAAAAATCCAACAACCCCCCCCCAACATTACTGCCTGTAAGATTAAATAAAAGCTGCATGACCTGTCAGCATCACTGAGCAGGAGAACAGGAGTCTGTATCCAGCATTCCTGAGCAGCTCAGGTCTTGCTCAAAATAGATAAAAATTACTATTGACATTGAAGCTTTAATCTTGTGTTCTGTAAATGCAGGGATGTAATCGTGCACTACAGTGAGGAAAACCTGCCATGTGAGGAATGACTGAGGAGAACTGGGTTTGCTCAGCCTTGAGAAAAGACCCTGTTCCAGTCCATGAAGAGTGGCTCCAAAGAAGATGGAGACTACTTTTTACAAGGAGTCACATGGAAAAGAAGGAGGGTGATGGGTACAAGTTACAACTGGGGAGATCCTAACTAGACACAAACAGAAAACGTGGGACAAGAACAATCAGCCACTGAATAATCCCTGCAGGGAAGTGACGGATTCCCCAACACTGGATACCCAAGACGCAGCTGGACAGGATGCTGGGCTATCCTATCTGGATTATGTTTTTGCCAAGCAAGGTTGGACTAGATTTTCCCTGATCTTTCCCTTTCACCCTGGAATTCTATCATTCTGTGATAACTCGCTGCTGTTCAGGGCACTGTTTCAGGACTAGAAATCAGAATTTGAGCACAAGAGCAAAGGTAAATCCAGGTTCCCATTCAAAGTAATAAATTATCAGAGAGGCATCTCTAGAATCATAGGTAGTTTCTAAAACCCTACTAAAAGTGATCCAACATCAGAAGAAATCTGCAGGAATGCTGATTAGAGCACTAGGCTGTGTAAGCAGAGCACAAAATGTAATTAATTTCACAGTAGTTAACACCATATGTAAGTGTATGCATTGCATAGATCACTATACAAAAATGTTGCTGCTGAAATCGCATTTATATATAAAAAAAGAGGAAAAAATAACAAAATAAGGTATTGAGTGCTTTTAACTGAAACTTAGCTTGCCCTTGTGTCACAAGTCTCAGCCTGATTCTGTGCTTTTTCTCCAAATGATCACAGCTCTGAAGTGGTTCTAAATTGCTATTGTATCAAAAGGCAAATTATTTTAGAGGGTTAGAAGTCATCTTGTCACCCTGTAATTTCTTTAATTACAATGCTGTGTAGGTGTAGAATAAGAAAAATCCACATAAGATGCCTCCGTTAGAGAAGATCTTGGATATTCTCTTCATAGCACATACAAATTTAAGAAAGAAGGGAAGTTCTGCCTCTTACTCACAGGTTGGGCTTTAAAAGGCAGCATTTTTCCCAGCACATCCTGTTCCAGACAGTTCCTGGGAGCCTTCGAGGATGCTGCCAGCCAACAGGTGAAGCAGCTACTCAATTATTTCATTAATGGAAGATAAATATGAGTAAAGGCTTGAGGAAGAGTTTCAGGATTGGCTGGGAATAAATAGAAGCCTGAGAGGCCTTTACCCAACAATGATTTATTTACCTCTTGCACTTACAGAACATTCAGCTACTCACTAATAAGAAACAAGGAGCTACGATGCAAGATTTATACAGCAATAACAAGAGGATTTGTTAGCATGATTCTGATTATTCCGTAATGAAAGGCTAATGAAACTAATAAAGCTTTATCACAACCTGCAGGGATCTTACCAGGATCCAGAGAGAGTATTTGAATTAGGTTGTGGAAGGTCTTCAAAAAGTCGAGAGGAGCAGGTGCTAAACAAAGAAAGACTTAATAACATACAGGTAAGAATAGGTAATGACAGAACACTGGAAGTTAAACTGAAAATAGGATTTAGTTTGAAATACAAGACAGTGAGTATCTTGAGTTGCCAGAACCATCTCCCACATCTAGGTCTCCAAAGATCATTGAGCAGGTTTAGTTTCATTTGACACAACTCCTCTATATTGTTGTCATTGGACAATATTCTGCTTCTCAGGAGTTTTATATTATCAGTGAAGAGAGTTGAAGATTTTTAATTCCTATCAGTAAGAGTACCACAAATCTGCTTTTCATTTTCCAACCTACTGGATTCTGGGATTCTGTAAACACATTTGCAAAGTCAGAGCATTGGGTACTTTAATAAGTGTTTTACTTGTGTGGCCTTTTTTCTGCTGTATCCAAAGGGCTCCAGAATGGGCCTATTTCACCTGCACTGGCCAGACAGAGCTGGTGCAGGAACAGCACCAGGGCAGAAAAGCTCTCAGTAAGAACGTGTCTCAGTCACTTATTAATGCATGTGCTGTTCCCAGAAACAGTCTTTAGCAAGGCTGAAAAAAAAAATAAAAATCAGTCACCTGAAACCCAATAATTTTAAAACACCTTTAAATTTTAAATAATATAATTTATATTTAAAATGGTTAAATTAAATCATTAAAAGTGTTCTACTGCATTCCACAGTGTCTGTCCCTAGCCCAACAACTGCAAGTTTCTTACTGCTTTGAGGTTACACTGTCTTCATTTAAGAATAATTCTGTCTCAAAGATGAAAAATGGAAATAACAGGATCTTGTATAACTGCATTTCCTATAGATAGTTTGGGTTGGGCTTTTTGGTACTGTTTTGCACTGGCAAAAAAACTTCCCAAGTGCCACTGAGGACTCTGGGCTGCCAGGCAGTGAGTTTCCAATCTCAAGCCTTTATCACAAATGCTCATCTCAAATGTACACCAGGTCACTGGACCTCCAGACAGCTGTTGAAAACATTTCAAAAGTGACTTAGGCAAAGACCAAGCCCAGAAAAGTCTCAAACTCCTGACCTGGTAGGTCATTGCACGACACATTGCTGCTTACAAGTAATGGCAAAAACATAATTACCAGGGTACACCTTATTGTGGGTACAGGGTGCAGTTTGGGCTTCTGCCTCAAGAGGATACAGTGGTGGCAAACACGGGCAACTAAAGTGCTCCGGGGGATGGAACACAGTTGCTTTTAAAGGAATGGTGGAAAGATCAAATCTCTTCCACCTGGAAAGGAAAAGGCTGAAGGGGATATACAATCAATATTTTCAAATTCAAGAAAATGTTATTTGTATGATCCTGCACTGCCAAAGCACACAGCAAGGTGAACAGGTAGAGGTGTATCTAACAGCCCTAATACATCAGGTGTGGATGCAGAAGGGCCCTGAGGACAAAGGCTAACCAAAAGTGACTAGGCTCACACAACTGCCCTGAACAGTATTAGTCTAAAATGCCTCTGCTGGAGATTGAATATTGGGCTGTGTGGACCAATATACCCAGCAGGTCAGTTCTGTTCTCAACAATTCAAGCTATATGAAAAAACAGGGAGATGTCCTTGGGCTAAATACACCGTTCCTTTGCCAACAGGGCAGCTCCAGACACTTCATCCCTGTGGGAAGATTGTGCTCTCATCAAATCAGGGATTTCCCCCTAACTCAGAGGGGTACAAAAAAGGCAGAATCAGGCTGTTAGTGCTGCCAGAACAATTAATAGAGCCTGCTGCCAAATGCACATTTCCTGACAGCCAGAGCACTGCAGGCCACGTTAACTGGGAGCTCTGGAGCAGCTGAGGAGCTGTTGGAGGGCACCAGGAATCTGGAGAGCACTCCAACATGTTTATCCTGCAGCAGGGCAGAGACCTGCAACTACACATGTCAGGGAACACATCCTTCTGAAGTGGCACTTAATTCAAAGAGTGAATTTAATTAGAATTTAATTAGACAACTTCCCAAGGACCAACTAGCAGAATTGCTTTGGGTATGCTGGAGTTAATGCTGATAAAGCATGAAAGCCTTGTTAATGAGAGAAGCCTGTGTTAATCACAACAGAAAACAAACAATAGCTTTTACCCTTTTGAGGATCACTCCCACCAAAACCCTGCCACTCACAGGGAAAAGACAAATTTCCTCATCTCCAAGGGAAATATTTAAATGCTCAGAAGCTCAGCTCACTAATTGCAACATTATCTTACATGCAGCACTCATTTTTTGGTGTCACAAAACTATTCCTAACTTGAGTTATGCAGATTATAATTGCATATTTTCCAAAATGTTAGTATACATATCTTTTTCCTTATCACTGTTTTTCTTTTAAGAGATAGTTGAACAGGTATGAACAGCATACACTGCTTTCCCTGGCAATGATAAACATGCATTTACAACACAATAAAATTTTTTACTGAGCTGCAGCACAAATCAGTTCATTCTTACTTAACTTCTTAGGTACACTATTTGCAACCTTCACATCATCCAAGGAGAAACAGCTCCATCTAAAGGTTAATTGGCTGCACATCCCCCTGCCTTGTGTTTTCCAAGTATAATAAACCTCAAAGGCAGTATGCTCATTAGTGAAGGACAGGGATTGGAAAGCCACGTCCCAAAGCTGGGGAAGAAATGATTTCCCAGCCAGAAAAGAAATCTGACTACAGAAGATGCCTTAACATTTTGTTCATCCTTTGAATAACTTCACACATGTTCATCTTCTCAGATAACTTATATTTTCATGGCCCCTGACAACTGACTTGCAGTTTGCAGCCTACAATCCAATCACACAAAAACAATAGTCTTGAATTTTGAATTCATTTTGTCATGAAAACAAGAACTCAAAACCATTTTTAATGTGCCTTGTCTTTTAAAACCACCCAGAAGACTCTTCTCCCTCTAAATTTTGTTGATTTGAAAAGAAGAACATCTCCAAAGTGACTTTTTAGTTGGAAATATCTGGTAGTTGATATTGAAAAACATTATTAAAAAATGTGAACACACAGCTTTCAGAAACACATTCCAGCTGTAGTGATACTGATCTTGGAAAACTCATAATTTAGGAGGATGCTACCTTCAACCAACAGCTTTAACCCCTCCTGGTAAAGGTACCCTGAGGATTTGTCACAATGTGCATTTTCCAGCAATAAACCTGAAGAGTTCCTTTTTAATCTTTATTTCACAGTACAGTGGGTTGGCCACAGCTGAGAACAAAAATAGGACGCTATTTTATATAACTTGAACAATACTCTGATTAAGAGTTTCTAAATTATTTTTAGCCTCTCATGTCTATGCAATCCTGAGCACAATTTGTGCACTGTCAAAGCAATAGCAAAGTTTTAATAAAGACATTCAGCAAAGATGAAGTACTTGGGGACTGTGGCCATAATTACAGTCATAATGGGCATTAAGTTAATAATGATGACAAAATCCAAGCTTTTCAGAGCAGAAATCAAGTGATCAGTATAACTATTCAGTCCTTATTGAAGTGCTATGCTTAATCTAGACAGAGTACTAAGAGTCAGGGAGGAAAAACATGATTACATTCCAGGTAGCAGAGTGTTCTCAGAGGGTACAGTTACACTCAGAGCACATTCAGCTGTCCTGGCTCTGATTCCTTGCTGGATTTTAACCATACTTCAGCTATATTCAAGAGAGGACTGGTTTAGGTCTGCTTCTGCCTTACTGCACTAAAATTTTATTCCATATTTTCTACAATAATAGTGATAGGATATGTTTAATTTCTGTAATGTGTTCAATATCATTCAGAAAATATTGAATTGATGAGTAACCCAGCTGATATTGAAAGTGTTACTGGATATTTCTTTGATTGCATGGGATGACAAAGACTACCATCTAAATCATTCAAGGGAGTATCTAAGCTATCAAGTAAACAGGCTGGGTTGGGGTTTGTTTGGTTGCTTTTATTTGATAAGTGTCCTTGGTCCCCACAGTGTCACTTGCCCTAGTCCTAAACTTGTAATATTCCTGCAATTTATCACAGCACCAGATTGTTATAATCTGATCCTATGCACCAAACTTCACTGTAATTCTTCATCTCTTCTTGGAAAGACAGCTGGCTTTCTTTATAACAGAGATATTTTAAATCTAATGAATTCTGCTTACAGTGTAAATCTCCCACTGGTTAACCACAATAAGGATAACAGCAGCACCCAGAGACATCCAC
>JAWWLZ010000156.1:4265165-4294056 GCA_035041345.1 Poliocrania exsul
AATGAATTCTGCTTACAGTGTAAATCTCCCACTGGTTAACCACAATAAGGATAACAGCAGCACCCAGAGACATCCACGAGAGTCCAGTGGGACTAATCCCAAACCAGACACAGTGAACAAGACAGTAATCCTTGTAAAATCATCCTGCTTCTCATAACTGCCTTACTTATCCCTTTGGCAAGTTTTTTTATGTAAAATTCAGAAGACACTTCTTGTATATCACTTTGGACTATTTCAGAGAGACAAAGAGGTACATAATTTAGTCACTCCCCATTTTTACCACATCCACCTGCAGCACTGTGATGGTTCTAGACTGAAGTTCATAAACTTGTCACACTAGCAGAAAGTCCTGCTGAAGATCAAGAGTTGGAATTGGGAGAGAGGTGTCAGATTTGATCAAGATATTTTATGAAAATTTTCTTACAAATTCAATTCTAACTTAAAATACTTAAAAACATTCTTCTGTGCCAGTTGGATGTCTGTGTTCAAAACAACCCCTTGTAAAACAAGTCTTTCCGAGCTCATGTACCCCAGAGAGGTTTTCCAGAGGCTGCTGTGCTTGCTTCTTATTGTTCATTAAGTCTGTAAAAATATTAGTAGTTACAGTCCCAGTTTAAACCAAAATGTACAGAATAATCTTTACTGCATGTGAGCAATAACAGGAATCCTGGTAGCTTGAATAAAGTTTTCACTCTTCCCTCCACACCTTCAATTTTCTTTAGATTTCATAATTTGTCTGTGGCTCCTTTGCTGTGGCTCCATGTCCTGCCTGGTCCTGCCCAGACCTAATTAGATTAATCCCCATCCAGGCTGCCCAGGATGTGATCCCTCAGTTAAAGCCTCTTCTTCTGCTGCCAGCCCTGGGCAGTCCCCGAGGATGGCACTGCCCACAGACCACAGCTGGGGCTGTTCCAGCCTTGCAGGACAGGCAGCACAAAGACTCTTCAAGGCTGGCCCGTGCAGAAATGCCTCCTCCATCACATCTCCCTCCCATTACAATGCATTTTAAGTGTTACAGGAATGAGTTTTAGGCTGGCAAAACTTGTTTGGTTTTTTTTTTCCCCTGTAACTACCAAGTTGTGTCCAAGGGGGCAGCAGCTGGTGCCTGCTAACCCCAAATCAACCCCTCCAGGGGGGAGCTTTGCTTTTCTGCCTCTTCCCTCCTCTGGGCCAAGCCAAGCATTACACAGAACTTCTCTGCAGATTTCAATTCCTGCAACCCACAGCTCCATTTCCCAGCTCTCCCAACAGGGTGCCATGTAATCCAGGCTTAAAAGTATGTCCAAAGCCATTTAAAGCTTTCTGAATAAAAGGCTTTAACCATTTTAAAGCTTTATAAATCAAAAAGTAGTAATGTGTTCTAATGCTATTAAAACATTCTGTGAAAGAAAATAAAATAAACTTTTCCAAAATATCTAATTTTTTCCTCTTAAAATGGAAAGGATTGTGAACAACAGTTTTACATCATGAGGTACAACACAATGCATACAATTAAAGTAAAACACTATAAAATACTTCTGGAAAAAAAAATCAACAAAAAACACAAACCCACAACTGAGTAGCTGCTTAATAAACAGTAAGATTAAACAACTCTTATTTAATTCAAGTTCATCATGTGTCCCACATACAGTTATGCATTGACTGCAACCATTTCTTCCCTGTTTAGCCACATCCTTACACCGTATCAACTCCCCTAGTACTCTAATGCATCCTATTGCTAATGCCCAGCAATATAAAAAAAATAAGTTACTGCAGCTCATAAAACATTTTTAGGGTTATCATGTTAAACCTAAATATATCCATTCCAAGATTTCATGCCTTGCTTTCAATAAAAATGTTGTGTGTTGTTTCAGAAAGTCAATTTGTAAGGATTTTTCTCCCCTTTTCACAGCCACCTCAAAATTTCTTGCACAACACTTGTGTCTACAGTGTCTATTCTTATATAGAAAACCACTAAGCTATTAGAATAATGTGACCTAGATCAGTAACAAACTGCAAGATCCTAATATGTTAACCAAAAATGCAATTCAACTGCTTGGAGGAAGCAATTTTCCACTTGTGTAAGCCTCAGGTTGATGGAGAGTTAAAGTTAGTTGCTAAAGAAAGATCGATGCTCTGGAATTCCTTCCCTCCTGAAACAAGCTTGGAATGGGAGATTTTCAATATGTGATTAGTATAATGTACTTCAGCTGGGAAATAATAAATAGGTAAATTAAAGTGCTGATCAAGATTTATATTCTGGACATAATGAGCACCACAACTGGTCAATGCAATTGTGATCAGCAATGAAAGCTGTTGGAGAAGTGCATAAATATTGGCTTAGTCTTTTTTTAGGTCAAAGGTAGCCAATCCACTACAATCAGTACTTTTTGTCTGATGTTAGATTTTAACAGATTCTTCTTCTCTTGTGAATTTACTATCTATTCCAGGGATCACACTATTTTAAGGTCTTTAAACAGCTTCCTTCTCTTTTGGAGACATGAAGAGATTTGCTTCTACAGAAAAATTGATTAATTCAGGCTTTGCCACTCAATTCATGCCTCACTTTCTTATTCCTTCCTTAGGTCTCCTGCTGGTCCCACATCGAGTTAAGGAACCTTGATTTTTACAGAAATTCACCCCCAGTGAGCAGCAAGCACTCTGTGCACACAGGCTGCAGAAAACATTCAGCCAGCAGAAGGAAAGTCTTCTGCTAAATCCTTTGAGTTCAGGATGTCTCTTCCCCTCAGAAATTCCACACACATTAACTATTTTCTTTGGAGTAATGACAAGAATTCAGCATGCAATTGGTTCAATCTGCACAAGAATTCATAAACAGGAAAATATATGGACTGGTGTTCCCTTGGCCTCTTACTTAGAGGGCAAAGGGAAACCATCAGAATTACACTGTGCTTCCTAACTTTGTCGTAAAATACTAGTCCAACCACCAGAAAAACCCACAAATATTTCCAATGTGTTGGGTCAAAAAAAGAAATAAATGCATAAATAAATTGCCACTGAGAATGACTCAAAATGAAATTTTGCCTACTGTGATACAGTTCACTTGATAAAGGAAAGAAATTCAAAAGGCATTAGGTTTCTATGAAGTCATATTGAATACAACAGATAGGATTGATGTTCTTCAGTCACCTAAAGTTTATGTATTCAATCAGAACACCTAAGACAGCAAGAGGGAGAAGGGAAGCAAACTGACCTAAGGGGCTCACAGAAAGGGGATGACCACACCAGTAAATTAATCCCTCAAGTTTAAAATTCCTACCTTTGAATGAGAATTCCTGTCAACCCATTAACCTGCATTTTCTGAGATTTGGCAATATAATACTAAATTTATATATGTATTTAAAATATATTGTAGATATTACTTCTGCCCAAATTTTACTTATGCCTAGGGGGACCCACCAGCTGCAGCTGAGACTACTTCAAAGTATCAGAAGCTGGAGATGGAGCATTAATATCAGCTAAATATACATCATCTTAATTGAATATATAAACATAATTAATGTGCAAACTTATTTAATGATATGTTGCTTACCAAGAAACCATGAAAATGTATATTAGAATTCAAATGTAGAGCAACTACTCTTTGTACAAGGCAAGCAAATAAATCAACTTAGAAACACAGTTTAAGTAGTTTGTGAAATATGTTGGGAAAGGAAAATGCAGACATTTATGACTGTAGAAAGCTTCAAAGTTGGTAATTAAAATTAACCCTATAGAATAAAGATTCCTCTGCATTAAGTTGTGAGCAAAGAGGCTTTAAAAATCATTACTGTAACGGGCAGGCATACCTGGTTAAGTTTTTTAGTGTGTTCATTAAAAGAATTCTAGTTTAAAAAAGAATGGATAAAGTAACCCTTCAGTTTTGATGGCACCCAAACAGGGCAGCATCTGCTTAATAAACAAGACCAAGCCACTGCTGTTTATTAAATAGTAGCTGTGAAAATGCAGAGAATAGCAAAAAAAGTAGCAGAATCAAAATTATGTATATTACCAGTCACACTGTAATTAAATACTTGACAAATTCAGTGTTAAACTGGCAGTAGAGAACTGATTTCTTCACCACTCCAAACACATTTTGCAAGTAAGCTATTGAGTAAGTGAAATTTTCTTTGTCATCGCTCTTTTTAATGCCCTGCCTCCACTGATGGCTATTCACTCTGTAAAAAGTCAACTATAGCAAAAAGAACAAGATTAATGGAAGCTTCTCTTGATCTATTTTATATAATAAAAGGTGGAGCAGTAAATTACACACAAAACTCAATTGCTGAGTGATAAAAGCAAAATGATAATCTTTATAGTCATCAGTGACATCAGCATTAATCATATAATAAAACACACTAAAAGATTTTAATTAAATACCAAAGAGAACTCTTCAGACATACAGGATGAAAAGCCCAACATTGCTGGTGGGACTAAGAGCTGCTTATTCAAGCTTGATTCTTCTTTTATAAGACAGACAACCATTCTGCCCTGTGCAGGAAAGTGTCATTTCCCTTGAAACTGGTCACCAATTACAGCTCGACTCATTGTGGAGATTTTGAGTTAAATACACCAAATTCAAGCTTGTATTTATTGAACATCATTATTCATGACAATGTAGGAAAAAACCAAACCCACAGCTGGTTTCTAAAATAAAATTTAAATGCCCATCCACAAGTGTAATTTGGTGGCTGAGTCAGAGTCAGTTGTTTGATCAACCCAATTTCTTCTTCCTGTCTGAGGTGACAATCTGCTTGAGATATTTTACCTAATGGTGCTTATGAATGCCCAAATAAAGCATATCTACCCTTATTATAATGACAGGGCTAGAATCAAATAACTGTCTTCAATTTTTTTTAATTCTGATATGTTTTCTCTTATCTAAAGTATGTTTGTTATAAGGATAAATATAAGTACATTGACCATTCTGTCATTATTATTTTCTTTCCTCATTACCAATGAGTCTAAAATCAAGACTTTCTGTTTTCCAATACAACATAATTATTATTTCTATAAACACTGTTGGGTTTGGAAGTGAATTACCCAGTGAGATGGGTACCACTATTACAGACTTATCTCTTAAAAAACATGAGACAACCCATTTTCCCAGTGCTGTGTCCTGTCACTTTACTGATGCTGCAGAATAGAAAAGGAGCATCTGGGTGAGGTACTGCAGAAAAACCACTCAGTAAGAAAGCTCCAACTTACTTCACACAAAAATTCAATCTATTTAAAGCCAGTATAATGCCTTTTCATCTCCTCTCCAATGTTATGGCTTGGGAATGATGGTGTCTTGCTCCCTTCCTCGTTATACAGTATCTAAAATAGCCAGCTAAGAAAATCAGTATAATCCTGAGTCAGTGAATGCCTCTTGGAAAGTGTATCTTCTTCTAAAAACATGATGGACTTACTGCCAGACTGTAAAATAGGAATCTTATTTCCATTTAATCAGTTCTAAGGGACCCAAGAGTCAGAACATAAGGGGCTGTAAATTGGTGACATGAATACTTTTCACAAATATCATTAATTTAAAATCATTCTCAAGTCAGTAGCTCCTACCAGCTGACCTACAGCTATTTCAGTGTGCACTGAGGACTCTGTGCATCATCGTTTTACTGATACCTTACAGTCACACAGCAGGTAACTTTCAAAATGCCAAAAAACAGACATCTGTAGTTTTCCAGTGGCTCATTCACTGTAATAAACTCCATCTCAAGGAAACTGTCAAAGGAGAAACTGTATTTTGATGTATCTAGTCCAAGGAATCAGTCATAACTTTAGTTATGGACAAAAACATCTACAGGAGCTGTCCATAAATCCTGATCACTGGTTTTATCTGTGTTTTTATAATGCAAACAGAGAGAACTTGCTTACAACATGGAATTTAACACTATCTCCCTAAAAAACCACATAGAGTATTTTTAAACTTTTATTATGGAATCAGATAAAAATTGACAATTGAAGATCTTCAGAAGCTGATTTAACCTTTCCTGTTCTTCAAAAGGAAGGAGACTAAGCCAACATCATAACTCTGTGGTTACTGGAGGACAGCTTTATTTCCATCCATATTGGAAAGCAGGAGAGGAACAGATTTTCAGCACTGAGGCAAATCAAATCAGCCTCTGAAGAATTCATTGGGGAACAAATTTTAAAGGCATCATCAAATTAAACAGTATTACAACCAACAGAGGTGAGTGTAAATTTTCTTGTAAAGTGGTACTTAATGTGAAAAGAAAGGACTCAGCAGTGCAATTCATGGTATCCTTGGCTCCTTAAGCACACAACATCAGCTCCATACTGTCATCCTTCAGAGGAAAATGCCTCTGTACTTGTGGAAATTTCAGTTTGGTGGTCAGGGCAGGGGAAAATGAGCCTTCTAGAGCTGAAACCAAAACATGAAAATATTTCTATACCATTTTTATGTTGTTAGTGCTGAAAGAAGTTATGTTTGCAGTAGCTACAGCTTTATTTAGGCAGAGATTATCTACAGGTGTCTCATCCAGCATTATTTCTATAAATTACCTATTAAAGCCTTATGAACAAGGCTGAGAGCACAAAACCCAAATATGAAAAACAGATTCTGTCACCACTGTGCAGTGCTTTTGGCAATTGGTATAGAAGGAATATAACACTTAGGAGGGGATTTAATCCTAAAATATTAATTAATACCTTCTGTGTTAATAGCAATATTATTTTAAGAAAATCAGACACACCTTTACCTGCATACAAAGAGTAAAGATGCTGGTTTGGTTCTTTTGAAACTTTTAGGTGTTTGATATCTTTATCCCAACAACAATCTATACTAACATTATAGCAGGAACCTCTGGGAAATTTCTCACAAGTACTTCAGAGAGGTTGGATTTATCCTCTGAACAACCACTGGCATAGATCCGAGTTCATAAAAAACCTGATAAAATCAGAATGTCTTCAATTATTCAAGGCTGTAAGTGTTTGAAATCCCTACTTCACTCAAACCACAGGGTAGCAGACATTTCCTAGTCTCATTCAAAGTTCTGAAGGAAATAAAAATGTTACCAATGAGATCACTGAACTTTCAGTAATTCTTGAAAACCTCTTTCCGTGAAACCACCAGATGATGAATGGAATTAATTTAGGGATGGGAATTTTTACGGGTTTGTTTGTTGGGGTTTTTTGGTTTTGTTTTGTTTGAGGGAGTTGGGTTTTCACTTTGGTTGGGGTTTTTTTTGTTTTTTTGGGGGGGTTTTGTTTGTTTGTTTTTCTGTTGTAGAACTGTTCTAACTGCAGGTCCAAAGCTGTATTTGTGGGACACATCTGTAATCTCTTCTGTGTAAGAACTGTCATTCTACAGAGTATTTTTTGTCTCTGATATTTGTTTCTGCTGCACAGTAGTTAGAAATACACTACTTACAAATAAATCAAAATATTAAATAAGAACTTGACTTTTTATACAATGAATGCAAAGCATAAATCATTAAGGAGACTATTTAAATAAAGTTATTTGTTATTTTGCTTTTTGGTTTTTGTTGTTTGGTTTTTGTTTGGTTTTTTTTTTACTCTTCCCTAACAGTAGCATTTAGTCATCCAGTACATATCATACCATGGGAATTTAGAGTCTTAAAAAATAACAACTCTCCTTGATTTTTATTTGTTTTAAGGAAACACTAACTTGAGAGAATTATTTCTCACCGAGCACTGTGTTGGCATATTTAACTCTTAGACCTTGGAGCTACTGTTGTAAGTTTACTACAGATATTATCAGATATTGCTAATTACTTATTGCTGTGGGGAACTGAGGTTGGAAACACTGTGGTGCTTGTGATGCCAACTGAGGGCTGTCAATAGTTCCTTTGCACAATCTGATCTTTGAACAGAGCCAACAGTGACAGGACTTCATCTGTATTTCTCTAAAATTCAATGAGTTTTCAAATTGGGAAAGTTTTCAGAAATAATTTTTATATATATATATATATACATACACACTACTCAGCCATCAAGGGATTTTTTTTTCATATAAAATTAATTTAACAGCTCCATGTTTTACATCACAGTATTGAAAGATTGGTAACATCCCACCCAGATCAAATACAACATACTGAGGACCCACTGCAGAGTTACAGGAAAAAAAAACCACTGACAGAGAACTCTGTTATACTTAAAGATATCAATGAAATACAACTTTACCAGCAGCAAAAGGACTGTAAAAAATCTCAATTGCTTGATTAAAGCTATTCTTCTTAACAAATATAAACCAGTGCTGCCTTCAATGAATTTTGGAATGGGTGAGAAGGATGCCTTAAGGAAATGATTTTCTGTTTGAAATTTCCTAAATTATTCTTATTCTAGTGATATAGAGGAAAAATATACCACGAAGGCTGCAAGTCTTTGGTGAGAGCTCTGAAGTGATTTATGAAGCTTTTTGTGCTTGAAATTTTACTGCAAACTTACTTGAAAAAAAAATCTACCTCATCTATTAATACTTAAGAGCACATACAGGTCTGATGTTTGCTGTGTTAAGCGAATGGGAAGGATTTCAAAGCTAAATAAACATTCTCAGAAATTTTCTATTCCACTAAAGGCTGAAGCTTGTTAGAGGGAAGAAAAAGCACTAAGAAGTAGAGAGATGCTGAGCATGGAAGACTGACATTGAAGTTGTCCAGTACCTTGTAACAGTTTCTTTCCTCATTACAAAATAGGATTGCTTCCTAAACCTTTTCTAAATGCTATTTTTATCTGCCAAGTAGATCTCAAGTATCTGCTTTCATACATTTTCTACCTAGTCTTCAAAAAGACACAGAGTTCAAAGAAGTACAGGATCAAATAATCCCAGCTACATACATAGAAGTTATAGCATATCTATCCCTTTCCTTCCATGCACTGATTCTCTTTTTTCTCTTCTTGTTTGTGTGTTTTCCTGCAGAATTTACTACATACAAGTTTATGCTAAAAGTCAGAATCAGAACCATGGAAGGGAACACTGTGAAGCAAGTGTTGTTAATCCACATTACCTTTGAACTTCACACAAGTGGAAAGACAAGTCCTAGGATAGCCATAAAAATTCCAATATTATTTCCAGCAGCACTGATGCCAGACACACCCCTGTAGAGGGATTATACATAAAAGTAATTCAGCAGAATATTAGTTTTGATGCAGAGGATGCCTACCAAGAGCAGTGGGTGTTTTGCCAAGCCACACTTGTTAAACACAACTAATGCAGCTCCCTTGTGTTTATCCATCTGTGACTCGAGGAGGAAGGAGTGAATTCTGCCCTAGTTCTCTGAATATACAACATATTACTTATGTTAACCAAGCTGGACAAAAGAGGCCAAAATTCATTTAATCTCAGTGAAGTGTCACAAGGACATAATTCCTCAAAATTAACTTGTCAGACCTCAGTCCACTTCATACACAAACTCACACAGGCTTGACTTCACTGTGTATTTATAGCTACAGACAATTTTCCAGCTGGTGCTTTGACATCACAGTAGGTTTAATATTCTGCAAACACATTGTTTCAAAAACTTTATTTTCTATGGTATCCAGACAGAAAATATCCTGTATGTGCTCAAAGTACAATGAAACAGTTTCTGCCAGTTGAGACTTAGAAAGCTACCAACAAAACTTAGTTTCTGATAGGCATAGAAAATATATTTCTTTCAGGATTTTAGTCCATACATGAACTATTCCTTCTAGTAACTGCTGATATTCCACAAAAACCTTCTCCTTATCAAGGTGACAACAGGGTGCATGGATTCCAAGGAACCTAGCTCATCTTTCTCAATGTGTTCCTGTGAAATGGAAGTTAAATTCTTTCTTGCCCTTTACTTACAAGTAAAACAACCAGCCATATTTTTCCAGAGCAGAGCATGGAGCTATTAAGTTAAACCTGCTTTGAAAACTACACCTTTCTAAAATCCTCCATACACTAATTTATGAATGGAGTAACAGAAAAGAAAAAATATACTGACACTAAGTTACACTGACACTGCAACTTGGGGTTTTTTTTTCAGTGAGAAATCCGTAACACTGGAGATGATTTTTCCTTCATATTTTTAGGTCTTGTTTCACAGAAGTCCCTCTAGAAGCTGCTCTGAACACCTGCTGCTCCCAGACCACATGGAAGAAAAGAAGTCACTGAAAGACAGGCTGCTACATACACTGAATGGGAAGTCTCATTGGGATTTAATTACTTTTATTTCAAGATAAAGTTTTTTCTAAAATACTGCATGCATTTTATATTATCAGGGAAAATAAAAACAGGGAGAACTGCAACATAAAAACAATTCAGTTGTAGTTTATGACTAAATACAAAACCACTCTAAGGTACAGCTAAATTTTACCCCAGGGAGGAAAAGTTGAGCATTTTAAAAGGTCTAGAGATGAAATGTTCTTTTACTTCTCTCCTGATGGCAGAGTTATATACCTTCTGTAGCCAAACTCTACTGGAGAGACAGTCTACACACACACTGTGAAACAACCGCCGTAAAAATAATTTACAATTTTAATAATACTAGATTAAAAAAAAAGGAACCGGCTGTGGACTCAGGGAGTTTGCTCTGTGCCTGTGCCCAGCAGATGGAGCTGCGGCTCCAGCGCTGCGGGCACAGCACACACGGGCACAGAGGCGGCAGGACGGGCACGTCTCCCCTAGCACAGGGAAAGATTCCCCCCGGAGAAGGCTTTCCTTAATATCCCTCCTGATACGGCTGCTTCATCAGGGTACAGCAAGAATTAGCAAAGAAATTAAGTAAAAAAAAATCCAGTGGGTTCTTACACATGATGAAAACGTGCTGTGGTGCAAGTAAAGTGCCTTCCAAGTTACCTCCTTTTCCATGTGCAGAATCCCAAACACATGCATGGGTTTCTGCAACAGTGGGTAGACAAGGAATTCTTTTTAAATAAATAATTTAAAAATTCAGGAGAACTCACTCAAAAAATAGTGTTTCCATCTATTACCACCACTGTATCACTATTTGGGCAATCACTGCATAATGACACTTGCTCCCCCCTTTTATCCTCAGCTACTAAAAAATGTAAAGGCAGGGAAACAGTTTCTCTCAGAGCTCTCGGTGTTGTCATACATTAATTCTGTTAAAAGAAACCCCAAAGCATTGCCACATTTTTAATGCCAGTGTTCTATCAGGTGCTCCACATAAGGAAGCTCAACAGCAGCTGTCTCAGCTCCTGCTGCAGTAAGTGCAAGGTTTTTGAGGCAGGTGGGAGCCTGCAGGGGCTGTGTCCTCACCAATCCTGCTGGTGAGGATGGCAAAGCAGGAGAGAGCCCAGCAAAAACACAGGCAGCAAAAAAATTACAGATCTCCCAAGAGAAAAACAAAAGGAAAAAAAAATCTACCTCTTCAGAGCCCTCACTTTCTCCCCCCTCGTCTGCCCCTTGTCCTACCCTCAGACATCATCACCACTACACAGCAGAGCTCTTTAAACACACTTTGCAGGTTGAAACCAGACCCTCATGCTCAACTGGAAGGAATATTTTAAAAAAGGCACTGACACATCAGCCTGTCAGTCAGGGGATTTTTTTCCATCCTTCTTTGCAACAGGATAATTTACAGGTGGAACGACAAACCCACCCCTCAATTCCCTCCTTCCAAATTACATCTTCAGTTGTTACCAGGCTTTGCCCAGCACTGGCAATTTCGTTGGAGAAAAGCTGACTCAATTAACTGCATCTCCCAGAACACTTCCCAGCCATAAATACCAGGCAGTCTTTATGCAAATCTACTGCATACAGCCATTTTCCTACCTCAAAACACACCTTTCAGCTAAATACACATAGTTTTGCTCTATCAAGATAAAGTATTTTTCTCCCAACCTAGTTTTATTTGAGTGCCAGCCTGCAGAAATGTCCATATTGTACTGTTTATTGAGAAATTAAATTACTGCTAGCTTTGATTGCAGTAACTACAAAAAAAATCACCAGAGTAGTAAATGCATTCTACATCCAACTATGTATAAAAAAAGATTTTAAGTGATACTTTTCAACTGGGTAATTTTAAGCTAGTTTTTCTCGTCTCAAAAACATCAGTCACATGTTTTCACAGTCAAATCTTAATGATTGTATTTTGCAGACCTGTTGATAAAGCCTACAGGAATCCTAATTAGCTGTGCCTCTGCATTACAGCCTCTGCTGTATGTGCTGCTGTTCTCAGCGTGTGCTCTCTTGCAGCTTGCTCAGCCAAGGATGAATAAAACCATGGGATTCTTGGCTCTGATCCAAGTTACAAATCCTCTAGAATTTATTTATTGTTTTAATCATCTATTTATTCATTCTCTCTGATTTTCTATCTCCAGCTTCCTCCATTCAAAGTAAAAGAAAATCTTAGTTCCTAAAAGAAATAAAAATCAGAGCACTCCTTTGTAAATGTAATTTTAAATAATAAAAAATAGTAAAAATGAATAATGGTAACAAAGTGACAGTAATAAAGTAACAATAAAATAAAAAGGAATAAAAAGAAAGAGGCATTTAAAGTAATTACTTTAGATATTCAGACTTAGCATGAATAGGGGGAATTCTAATGAGATGTTAAAGAACTACTTTCATCTGCTTTTTGTAATGAATTATCTCCCAAGGAAAGAGGTTTTATTATACTGAAATTTGTAATTTTAGCATCGCTATTTTTATACTAAGTACTCAATAGTTTAAGTTTGCTGGAAGTAATTCATGAAATAAACTTTCTCATCTGTTTGGTGATCTGCAGTAATGGATCCTGGTTGAGCAGAATCAAAAATTCAACATGCCTATTTAAGTCCCCTTCCCCTTTTGCTTCCTCCCTTCCTTCCAGAGGCCACATAATTCACCTCCACAGTGCTTTTAGTGCAAAGACAAGATAACAACTGTTTATTTAAACAATAATAACAAAATCAGAATGAAAGAATGGAACTGACATAATAAACACCACGTCTCAGTGACTTACTCTGTTTAACTTGCTAACTAGGAGAGGCAACAGCAGGACTTGCAACAAAAAAACTACTTTGACACAGGTTTGAAAATAAGTTTTAAAGATTGCATTTATAATTAAATTACAGAAATACTGGAGTTACCTATGGAAAACACTTCTGAACAAAGCAGCGACCAGAACAATCCCCTACATCAGAGGGAGACAACCCCAAGCAGATGTTCTGCACCACACTGGATAAAGGAAATCCATGGAAGCCAAAGACTTCAGGCTGAATGCAAACATCACTGCCATTCACTGTCTCACCACGGCCCAGAACACAACCAGGGATCAAAGCCCACTGTGTGACCTGGAACAGAATTAGAGGTTACAGAATCACCAGGTGACAAATCCTTGCCCAGTTCAAACCTCTTAAGCTCAGCAGATCTAATGAGTTATCAACATTATTAGTGTTGAAGGAACACTTACGAAGCCCTGCAAGTCCTGTTTTCATGGGGAATAAATCACTTTAATTACATGTATTAAAGAACGTGATCAGCAGGACTGTCTTTCCAACTCATGGCAACACAACAGCCCATGAGACAGCCAGAAGTCTTCCTGCTTAGCTGAGAGACTCGAGTTTATGGCACCAAGGGAATCCTGAAAGCCATACAAAAATCCCTGGGTTAGGGTCATCAGTAGGTTCTTATGGTGGTCTGGTTTGTTGAGGCGTTTATGTTTGGTTGGCCCTTTTTTTTCTTTTTATTTTTAAAGTTTTATCAGTAATGCCCCTGAGATATAGATATTCTACTACAAAAAATAAAGAACTGTGAACCAGGAATTAATGGGATAGAATTCTTTATCCAGATCTGGCTGTGTTTCTGCTTGTTTTTTAGCTATTTTGGGGTGAATTTGTTGTTGTTCTGGGGGGTTTAACCCCCAAACCAAACAAGGAATAGGGGGAAAAAAATTCTTCAGAAAAAGTTTGATTTGGAAATTTTCCTTCAAAAAACCCAGCAGTGAACACTGTGATGAAAGGTCTCCAAATAAAGTCATGCAAAGCCCAACCCAGCTGCTGTTGAAGATAGACAGAGTTGTGCTTCAGCCCAGGCAGCATCCACAGCTGGGCCTCAACTCTAAGGGAGCTCTGGACATCCAAAACAGCCATCTGGGAATTTCTGGAATGAGTTGACCATCAGGTTGGAAGACAAAATGTACATTCAAAGGACACAGTAATCATTCTCCAACATAGACCATGACAAAACCCACATCCCACAGTTGCAAATTTCAAGCATTTCATTGCACATCCTTGCATAAGAGAAGTTCCTTAGAGGCTTCTGAGCACACTTTGTGATGGAATTTGGCC
The DNA here is from genome assembly GCA_035041345.1 of Poliocrania exsul. Lineage (NCBI taxonomy): Eukaryota > Metazoa > Chordata > Aves > Passeriformes > Thamnophilidae > Poliocrania > Poliocrania exsul. The sequence goes on from JAWWLZ010000156.1 coordinate 4,279,383, forward strand.
CTTCACCCTCCAGACATGCCTTAATGTAACAGTCATTTACTCAGCAAAGCTTTCTAAAGCCTAATGGTTTCGCCTACTGGAGACACACCAAAGCTGACAAAAACCATGGGGTTTTTTAGATAATATTTGCACTAAGAACTCCCAATTTAAGCTAATTTGTAACTGCTGTATATAGGCTTTCTGAGACTGAGATTTACCCTACTCTATCCTGTAACAACTACTGGCTTTAAATTCTCATTTTCCATAACACTGGGGGAAGAAAAGCCATTAGAGGCAGACAAGGGGAACAGAGGAATCATGTTAGGCCAGGAGCTCCAAACCCCTGTATCAAGCAGAATGCTGTTTAACCACTTTCCTCGGAATCACAACCACTACAGAGATGTATATCACTCTCTGACATGGGGAACAACAGCACGACTTCTCCAAATTATTAATACCCTTAGATTGCTAATTACCAAAAAAAAAAATGGAAAAATTACAGCCTTCAAATACATAAAAAGTGTCTTTCCATCAAAAAAAAAAAAAAAGAGAAGTCACTCTGCTAAATTGTTCCTCTCTCCTGCTATGTTCCTTGTATACAAGTAACAATGATTTATAGTCCAGCTGTGTGACAGACAACTTTGTCTTTATGTAAACTCTCTAGGACACCTTTTTCATAAAAGTGAAGAGTGATTTAGCTGCATGAGTTCCATTAACATTAATGGCTGTCACATGGTCAAATCCCCATGCCCCACTCTAAAATTGTATATATCTCTGTAATTAGAAATAATTTTCTCTGAACTGACTTCCTTTCAGACTGAGTTGTGTGAAGAGACAGCAGAAAAACATCACAGTGCAAATTCACCATGACATTGGTGACACAGCTCTTGAGAGCATGGAAGAACTGAATTCCCACAATTCTAACCATTTCTTTCTTGCTTTCATAAGCCTTAGTTTCCACCTCCAAGGTAGTTTGATTGCTGAAAATAGATTCCATGTCCTTTTTCTTTCACAAAAAGCACAAAATAATGATATTAAGCATTCTTTTCAGAACAATTCATTCACAGAAACCAGGTATTTGTGTGCTTCTCTTTCTTTGGGTCTGCTGCACCTCTTTGGCCGTCCCCTGTGCAATGACCCAAGAGCTCAGGAGCACACCCAGTTCCCAGGCTGAAGTCACTGGTTTAAATCCTGAGATAAGTGCTGCAGTCAAGTTTCCCTCACCAGGCCAGAAAGGCTCTTTTGTGTCTGTTTATTCCAAGTTATGTTCAACAATTCAGTTCCCTGCTATTTCTCCCATGACACACGACCTAATGAAACAGTGAGCTGGGGCTTACACTGATATGTGTGTGGAAAAGAGACTAAAAAATATGATTTATTCCCATAAAGTCTTTCTACACCAAAAAAAGAAAGATTCAAACAATCTTCCAGAAAGTGGTGAAGGACTTGGGATATGCAAGATTCCAAGAGAAGCAGCTCTCCCCACAAAACAGACCCCCAGTAGAGTTTGGGGCACTTATGGGAGCTTTTGCAGTTACACATGAAAGAATAAGCATAAAAAACGAGTAGAAAGGACAAGATAAAAATGAATCAGTCTCAAGGGGTGCGTGTGGGAGGTTTATGAGTGCCTTTCCATAAGTATGTCCACCCCTGCCCCAGGATTCAAGGCATTGCAATCACGACTTCAGTAAAGGAGAGGTGGGGAAAAGACACTTAAGGCAAAAGGAAAAACCCACAAGCAGAACAAAAAGCAAATGGGGAAAAATGTGCCTGTTCACAGGCAGAATATAGAAAAACATGTAGCAAACAGGTAAAACCATAGCAGTAAGATGAAAAAGCATTTTTAAATGCTTGTTTAGAGAAAATATTCACTAAAATTTAAGTCTCTGGGCTTACTCTACCTATTTATAAAAGGTGTTTGCTTCACCTGCTCTTGTGAACTCCGTGTAACTCATACAAGTTTTGTATTAAATGCAAATTGAACCAGAAACTTCAAACAAGCTTTTTCTAAGCTGTTCAAGTCTCTTAAAAGCCTGCCCACCATCACACCACTTGTGATGATAGCATTGCATGCCAGTACTACCCTCTGCTCATAAAAGGCCAATTGTTTGGTTCATGCATTTGGGACCATTGTAATCAAGAGCCATTTCCAGTAACTGCTTTTCCATGCATAGGAATTGAGCCATTTATTTCTGTTAGCAACTTTACAAACAAAATCCCACATTATCCTGATTGCTGCCATTTTCATGTGAAGCTGAACTGCAGTTACCTAGGCATTTTCTTCATCTTCTTTTGGCAATAGCTCATTTTAGTGCTATACTTTGCAGAACGAAAAAAAAATCTCAATCTTTCTAGTTCTTCTCTCAGCATTTATTTCTAAACTGCATTGTAATTTTGACAGTATTTTGAATGGCTATGGAAAATACCAAGTTATTAACACTTTTAGTGACACTAAATTCCCACTGTCCCTTGTAATGCTGTTGTTTCCTTTTAAAAACTCATATTATTGAAACCAGAGCTTTCCATGACAGTTCCCTGATAACTGCATATATGAAGGTATAACCAGCATCTTGCAAATATACTCTAGAATCACTGAAAGCACAGAATTCCATGCCTGTGCAGCCAGTACAAAAGATTCCCACCATCTTTGCAAACTCAAAGCCATTAAACTTAGACAAGGAGACATCATTTAACGGATAGAGCTATTTCCAAAGATACGCAGATTTAAAAAATATTTAGTTGCATATTAAAAATGTTTTACCATTATAAGCCACAGCTGTGACATTACTCTGTGCTAAGAAACTCTTCAGTGTGGTAAAAATTCCTGATAAAGCTCAGCACAAATGTAAACAAACTCATAGAATCAGAAAACTGTTAAGGTTGAAAAAGACCTCTAACATCAAGTCCTACTGTTAACCAGCACCAACACATTCACCATAGGTTTGACTAACTGAGGTAACAATTGCCTGGAACACTAAACTGTGTGAATATCCTTGTTTTTAATATCCTTACCCACCCTTCTGGGTTGGGTTGTTTTGGTTTGTTTGTTTGTTTTGTGGGGATTTTTTGTTGTTTTTTGTTTGTTTTTTGTTTTTGTTTGTTGGGGTTTTTTTGTTGAGGCAAAATTAAGAAAAGGTAAAGTTTATTTCAAAACTATGAGGCATGCAGATATAAGTAATCAAAGCTCATGAAACACCCCAACATGAATTACAAAAATATTAGATCTCCTAAATACATGTTTTCCAAATACAACAAGAAGATGATAAACGTTTTTCCATTATAAAAATAATCATCTCCATTTAAACTGGGACAGCAAATCTGATTTCAGACAGAATGAGAAGGTAACAAAAGACAGTGAATGTTTAGAATAAACAAAAAAAAGCTATGAGAAGACTTTAGATATGCTGAAAGTGATTCATCTGCTCTGGGCACCGTGTTCAACAGAATAGAATAGTTCAGTTGGAAGGGACCTACAATGACCCTCTAGTCCAGCTGCCTGACCTGTTCAGAAGTCCTCATGCTCCAGAGAAGAAAGAAAGGACAGGCTACCAGGACAATATTTACATCCAGGTAGAAATTTATCAATATTCTTCTTGATTGAGAAATATTTCTCCTGAAAGAGCAGGCTATTAGCAACATCCATGAAAAACAGCAGAGTTCAGCAGCCTCAAAGCACTTGTTCTGGGACTTTTAGCCCAGTGAAGCCACACAGAGGCAACAGACAAACATCACAGATTGTTTGATCTATCCCATGTGCAGCCAGACTGAAGGAGACACATTAAGGTTTGATTATCCCTTTGGTACCTCCCACACTGTCAACATTTGATCTCCACTATGCTGGAAGGACAGATGCTTTCTTTAACCTACTTTTATTTATTATCCAGACAAAATAATTAAACATGACCCAGGACACAAACACAACTGACTGTGTGAACACATGGCATCCATTAGGACACATCAGCTTTCTAAGCATTGGTGCTTTTGTTTGTGAATGGATCTTGGATTTCCTTTTCCTCCTCCCTTTGGTCCACCCTCATTTCATGCTTTTGTCTTTCCTTGCAACCCTCCCCTCCTTTCCCTGTCAACTTCCATTGCTTTTGTTGTTTTACTGATCTTATTCCTGAAACCCTTCATCCTCTTCTGTTGTAATTTAGGGGTATTTTCATTCTTAAATCCATATCATGACTTTAATCCTTTACAGTTTTTATTTTTCTTACATTTAATCCCTTTTATCTCTGTATCTGTCAATCTTTCAAAGATCTGCACAAGGCAGGCTGCTCTTATGTCTTTATCCTTCATGTTACTTGTTTATTCTTTAAATAGACTGCCAAATAGAAAAGTTTTACTGCTATCTAAACACTATTATACTCCCACTCAAAAAATAGCCTGAGAAGGTCATAATTCTAGATGAGTAAGTTATTAAGTTTATATTTGTAGACAGTTAGTTCTGGTTGATTAGAAAAAAAAATCCAACAGATAGAAAAAGAGGTAAAGTACATTTTGCAACCAGGACTACTAATATGCTTAATGCCCAAATGTCAAGGCTTTCATCACCCTCCAACCTTAGTAGGAATGTCAATTGCGCCAAATTTCATCACATTTATCTGTAAACTGTGCAGAGTGATGGAGGTGTATTTCAGGATATGTTCAATGAACATATTTTTCTTGCTGATCAGGGAAAAAAAAAAAAGAAGAAAAGGTTGAAGTTAGATTTACTGATAGAAGAGCACTGCAGGGTTGGGTTGCATCTCCACTGGCTCACTCACAAACCTGCATCACACAACGCTGCCATCTGGGAAACCAGTACATAAACACAGTCTTGGTTCAAAGCAAGGCCATGCAAGTAGTTGTGAATATGGCTTAAAGTTAACCATCTATCAAGCTCAGACTATTCCCAGCACAGCAGGCACTGCTCATTTACAGCTGTATTCCCTCCTAAGTGAGAGTTCAGCTCTATAACGACACAGGACTCATCATACTTTTTACAATCAGGGTCAATTCGCACCTCAAACTGAGTTTCAAGACTCATGCTATCTTTAATAGCTTCAGGATTTACTTGTAGATGTCAAACTCTGTGCAAGTAGCTCCTGCAAAGTAAAAGACAATTTTGCTATTAAATAAGAGTTGCCCCTTACCATATTTGTGTCCTGGAGTTGCACAGTAAATTAGAATTTCTACAACTCTGTATCACCAGCAGTAAAAATATTACCTACGTTATCATGCTCACCATTCATCAGGGTTAAATAACTTGTTTTGACAAGTAAGGAAAATAGCATTCATTTTTCATTACCATTAGGTGAAATACAAGCAAATAGACTGTCTAGGCAGGTAAATCTCATGATTATTTCTCAACACTGTTTGCAATGAAGTCAACTTAAAAAACACCCTAATTCTAGCACTGCAAAAGTAGAGAGAATATACAAATCTCAGGGAAATCTCTCTTACTGTGCACTGCTGCTGCCTGTAAAACTCAGCAGTAGTTTGTTTTAAATCTGTTGTTTCAAGATGATATAGTATGATGATAATGGGTAAATATCTCAAGATTGTGTATTGTGTACTGTCCCTCTGGGGGTAGTACCATCACTTGTTATTCTCTGTAGGTTTACAGTTTGATGCCTCCCTTAAAACAAATTCTTTTTTAAAATAGCAAAAGTAGTGGCTCCCCCTGCAAGCTGGTTTTACTATTATCTATTGCACATCTGATTGTTGTAACTAAGCATTTCAATCTTTCCCCTCCCTTCCCTCTCAATCCCCCACATCAGCACCACCCATTTCTGCAAATTTCTCAGTATTGAACTCTCACAGGAAGGAAAAAAAAAATTGCTAACTTTAAAGTTGCCATTAGTTTGTTTTCTAGATATTAAATCAATCTGTAATGCAGTGAGGAAAGATGAAAACCCTTGCTTTAATTTACTTGAGTCTGACCAGAATCTGAGGTGTTTACACGATGTGAGCTGAGGCAGTAACAGAAGGATTCAAAATAAACATGAAGTGATTTTTGGGTGACAATCCAAATGAAACTTGTGGAACCAAACAAAACCTCTGCCTTCTTCCAGTGTGCCTGAATCCTGAAAGCAAACTAAACATGGAACTTTCTTATTCTATTCCATTCTGCTAAGTTAATTGCACGATTTCTCTGGTGAGACTTCAAATTCTGGAAAGGTTTTTAACATTCAAAATTTAGGATATTCATCTCAGATTTCTTGCATTCTGTCTCTGCCCTCTTTTCCCACAGCTGCCCAGCAGCCCTTGACCTACTAGCACCCAGACTATTCCTACACTAGGCATTAAGTTGGAGATCCCTCCCTCCATGAACTTCCCAATACTCAGTAAAATCCATCCAAGTCTGAAATTCCCCATTATGGGAAGCACAGGAGATGCACCAGCCTGGCAGAACTTGCCAACTGTGCCAGCACAGCAAACCACAGTGGGGGCTCCCCTGGATCCCTGAGATAGAGATGGGGCCACCACCAAGAAGCTGCCACACCATTCCTGTCCATACTGGAAGCCAGGAGCCAGCAGGGAATCCTGAGGAGGTGGTGGGGATAATGCTGTCCATCAAACCCAGCAGCCTTCCAGAAGAAGGGGCAACAGTTGCAGAGAACAGGATGGGAACCCACCACAACTTGATCTAATTATTCTATTAAAGCAGACTTTAATAGCAGCAATACAATTCTGCTCTAGCCTGATGCAGCTGCAACAGAAATACTTGGCTTTTGCTGTAACACTCTGGAATGCTGGAAAAAGTTTCATTAGATCTGGCCACTGCAGGTGGGTGTTGATGAAGTCAACTGTAGCAATGTCTGGCACAGCCTGGGGACACAATTACTCTCAGATGAGGATTTTTCATAACAATGTCCTGAGTGCTCTATTTTTCAACAAAGGAAAGGTGCATTTCCCCAGAAAATTTGATGAGCAGTATCATCAAATACATCAGCCCAGATAAAGGTAGAAAATTCACAAGATTTAGACATCAAAATATGCAGAAAGAGTATTTTAGGAAAGTAATCAAACTCATATTTCCATTTAAATGGGACCTCTTCCTTCTAGTTACCATTCTGGTGATCTCTATATATACACCTCTGTGTCATAATATGAACTCCCTCCTCATTATAAACCTGGTCATTCCTATAGGCCTTCCTTCCACTGAGCCAGCCTACAATTCTTCTGAATGTATTTCCATTAGAACAACTGCACAGGGCATGAAGTGAGACTTTTGGGAGGGGAAAAAGTCACTTGGCAAAAATCCCATCAAGATAAAGTCACTCACACATGAAAAGAAGGCAGCTCATCAGTGAGTGACCTGCAGCAAGGATGAGTGAGATACAAAAGGGTAACTCTGCAATTTGATTTCTATGCTGGTTTTAACAATTTAAAAAAAGATTCCTGCACTTTCCAGCTCTTTCTCACTGACTTGTGCAATACAGCAACTGCCCAATGTTCACAGTTACCAATCAGGGGAATCTTGAAGAGAGACAGACTAGAAATGGAAGGAAACTCCTCTCTCTCTAAAACCAAAATATTATAGAAGTATTCAATGCTTAAGCTTAATCTAATTGAAGTTACTGAACTAACATGGCATTATCTTACAGGTTTTCTGAGAATTTGTCACTTTATCTCTAAGTTGAACAGTCTAAATCAAGACATCTGAGTAAGTTAAAAGAGGTAATCCCAGAAAATTTAACTGTCATACCTTTCCAGGATGAGACGAAGCACTTCAAGTCAGTTATTATTAGCAACAAATTAGAAAGTAATGTAAGAAAGTCATAAGCAGAGTTAGAAGTTTAAAAGATCTTTCTTTGCTAGAGAAAGGGAGACTTTGGTGAAAGAAAGTGCTGACAGAAACGTCACAAAAAGTGCCCTGATGGCAGTGACCCCCCTGCTCCCCAGGCAGGGTGTAGGAAAATCCTGACAGCAGCAAACACAGGGTCCAACACTCCCCACCAACAAACCAACCAGATGAAAATGAGCTGTAGCTTTAACAATGGTGATTACATAAAGCACACTTCAAACCTAGAAACTTCTCCTGTGCCAGTCACGATTTCTAAGGCATTTGTCTTAAAATCTCCCAGGTTGGAATTGAGACTCAACTTGCAAACCACACCTACAAGTAAAATATTCTGCCACTCTTTAATTTCCATCCTATGGATTCTGAAACAAGTGGTACTAGAAGGGAGGTAATCAACAGGAAAAGTGATCTCAGGGAAAAGCTGGAGTCTCTTTTGTTTTGCTCTTCTGTATAAAGTATCCTGAGGTGTAAATGAAAAACTCAAACAAAAAAATTGAAAATTTTCTCACCTTAAGCCATAAGTTCGAACTCAAACTATATCTGATTTTTGTTGTTGTTTTGCTTTTTTATTTGGTTTGGGTGTTTTGTTAGTTTTTTGGGGGTGAGAAAGGGAGTTCTTTGTTGGGTGGTGGTTGTTTAGTTTGGTCTTTCACATCAGTTCTTCATGGGCTTTAGAACCATGGATGACTTTGCCAAGTCAAATATTTTTTTCTAATAAGAACTTTGGTTACAATTGGTGATTTTTTTGTCTCAGAAAAAGATAAAAGACTAAAAATACCAGACATGAAATAATTCTACAGGAGAGGTTCTGCCTCACCATAGGAATGAGAGAACAGGCAGCCTTTGACACAACTTCTGCTATTTGTCAGTTCTGGCAGCAAAAAAATTGTGACTTCAGTGTTGCTATTACAACATCCTCTAGGAAGTAAATTCAATTGTTAGATATATCAGTGAGTGATCAGCTTATAATTAGTGAATTAAAGCTTCATTAATTATGTCCTGGATTACTGGCTTTAAGTCATAAAAATTAACTGTGTAATTATTCAGCAGAAATAAATGATCAAACACCAAATCCAGTAAGTGACCAGTTTCATTGCCACCTCACTTCAAAGAAAACGTTTGTGAAAGAGAAGATGATAAACCAGGAGCATATTTAACAATATCCCATTTCTACTCCAGCTATTCCAATTAATTTTGTCTTTAGCATCTGGTAATACTGCCAGGTTTAGTATTTCAAAACTAACATTATACCTTGACTAGGTACATCTATTAATTTCTAATTGAACGAATTCATTCCAGTGTACTTCGAGATTTGCTAATTAAAATGACTGATGGTCAATACCAAAGTCATTTATAGTTCTTGTCAACATATATATCTTCTTTCTTAATGTATTAGCCACATTATGAGATATTAAAATGCATCAATGACAAACTTTGAGGAGATAATTGATTAAGCCTGTGTATTATTCACTGTATTTGGAAAGAAAGCAAAGACCCTGCTCATTTTTCAAGGGAACAGGGTCATCCAAGCATCTCACAGTGGAATTAATACCACAGAAGTAACCAAGCAGTATGTCCAGAACAGCCAAGCTGGTGGCATGGTGGTGCCAAGAACATTTAGAGATTTATGCAAAATATCAGCAACACATACAGTAAGAATTGTTAACAAATTACCAGCAGTACTACCTTATATCTAATAGGATAATTCAAAATAACCCATACCTTGGGACTTGAGTATTTTAACAGCACTGATCACTAGGAACAAATGAATATAGTAAGTCTGCACAAATCCACCTCTTAGACCTTTCTTGCTCCCATGTAAACTCTTCATCTCAATGCCAAAAATCCAGTTATAGATGTCTTGACTGTCCACTCAACTACTAAAGAGTTTTCCTAATTAATTCCAGAAATCTACAAAAACATAATTCACAAGCATGAGCTAAACACAAAACAATCTTTTTATTCTTTTAAAATTAAATTTGTGGCCCTAGTGTCCCAAAATCTCAGGATGGATCTGGGAAACTTTGGTGTAGGAGAATGCTTAGCAGTGATGTGACCATCAACAAGGCAACAGGATGGAAGGGACTCAGGAAGGTGGAAAGAGCAGCCTGGTACATCTTAGACCTATGAAAGTTTGTCTTTCACAGGCACATGAAATCTGAACCAGAATTCCTGGCATATTCCAGGTTCAACAGAGCTCAGGAAGGTGTTTTAAGGTTTGAGAGCTCATATTTTATTCTAAGGACTAGCATTACTTCCTGGGAATAGTATGAAACATGAAAATGAAGTTAAGTGATTATTTAATATTCAAGAAAATAATTAGAAGTTGCTTTGGAGGAATTTTTTCTGACTGTTGTGTTCTCACTTTGTGGTTTGGAACATTCTATTAGCATAAAAGAACGGCTTTGCTCATGAGGTTGTCCTGCTGTTTATCAAAATCCTCCCAAAATATAAAGTCTATAACCTGTGTAAACAACCTAAGCCAATGGTTAACCATCCTCAGAATGCAAATTGTCAATGCAGAAGATTCATTATCAGCCTGCACTTGCAATTTAATTGCTCACATGGAATAATCACCACATCACACCTCACAAAATATCCCTGAAAACACAAAGGAGCTCTGAGGTTGACTCTTCAGGATTGTCTTGCCTCTTGTTTGGGGTTTATGTTTTTACATCACCTTATACCACCATACTGGCTATAGTTGAATAAAGGTGGGCTGGGTGAAAGCATCAAGTCATTATTTAACTTAAACTCACATGAATTTTATAAAACCTTTTAGCACTGACACTTATAATTATGTACTTTTCTGTCTTAATATTAGAAAACTAAGCTGTGACAGCTATACTGTTCTAATTAATATAAATAAAGGGAAACAATGCTGATCTGTACCTCAAAATCTATCTTTCTGAACAAAACAGACTTTAATTATTCACAGTTTGAAAAATTAAAATTTCATTTCCACAAGTAAAAATTACTTAATAGATCCTAGCTTGAATTAATTCTGTACTTCTGGGGAACTCAGCAATCTTTTCTCTATCAGACTGAAATAGGACCAACATTGTGCAGACATTGCAACAACATGCCAATTACCATGGTGTAGTCTCTGATGAAATATATTTCCAGTTTTCAAAGTTGAAAGACCTTCAATAATGGTAATTAAAGATGTTCTGATGCTAAAAACCCCAAATACACGAGGGATGGAAAAAGAGATTAAACAATTTCCAGTGGCTTAGCATAGAGCTGATGTTGTAAAAATGTAGTGGGACCCGAGCAGAGAACACAGAGCCTCATTTACAGGCACTCCCTGGAACATCTGACTGCCAAACCATGGTGGGACTTGTTTGGTGGGTCATTAATTGGAACCCACCAAAATGGCATGAGGGACCTCCCTAAGAGTCTGTCAGTGCAGAGAGAGGGGTCCAGCCTCCAGGGGGTCTCCCAGCTTTGATTGAACTGAGCAGATACTCAGCCCTCATTTACAATTCACCCACTCTGTCCTCAGTTTTCTCTGTGTTATTGAAAACGTGCATTCTGAATCCTTTTCTGTGTCTAAATTGGATAAATGAACTGATAGATATTAAATAATATCCTCAATGGCACAACGAAATTTGATTTAAATCAGTAAAAAAAAAAGTCAGTAGGGCAGATCACCAATCACCATTAGTTCAAGTCTTCTCTTTTAATAGAATAAGCAGCCTCTAAATTGAGAAAAATTGCAGTGGAGGTAAAATGTGGTAATTGAGTTCATGTTGTAATCCTCAATGTACTAATATTTCAATGGATTCAAAGGCAGAACACACTAAGGCATGTTTAACTTCTCTTCCATATTCGTTTTCTTTCACAACAGGCAATTGAAAAACCAGATAAAAGAGCAACATACCCACATTTTTATTTTCTGAATGGTCACTTAGAATTAAGAAAATTAAATCTATTCACTTTCAATTTGCATTTCTAAAGTATTAGTGCCCAAAGCCTGCCCCAGTTTTATACTTGATCTTCTTTCCACAGAGCAGACAACATCCTGATTCTCATCCTGATCCTCATCAAGACTTTCTCCCCAAAACTGGAAAAGTATCCCATGCTCACAGTGTTACATTGATTAAATATAGAACACCTTCAAGGAAAACTAATATCATATGATGATGATAATATCCAAAATTATTTTGCAAATAAAGACACCAGTCCTACAGAGTGTTTTGCCTGGGATATGTGTTTTAAATTCACATGTAGAAGACTTGGATGTGAGTAAGGGCCCAGCACCACGACTGCAAACCTTCAGAAAAAAGGCTCTTCAATCAGAGAGATTCTGACGAGACACTGAAAATTATTTACTAGAGAGAAATTAGTATTTATAAATATACAGTGTTAACAATGGGAACACACATGTGTGGAAGTGACTGCTGACATTTGATTCAGTCCCTGCAGAGCACCAGGTGAAGCCTTGCCCTGGTGAGTCAGGAAAAGCAAAACCCTGAGTGTCTGAGCAGGGCTGGAGTGCAGTGACTGCTGAGTTTGCATGGGGGCTTTATAGTGCAGTCACTGCTCTATCAAACCTTTTCCAACACAATCTATGGCACAGAGAGAAGGTGAGAGTGCAACTGAAGTGCTGTGTGCACCTGAGAAACCATTAATTCATCCCCTATGGACACAGATTTAGTATCTACTGAGGAATTCATTACATTCAGCTGACTTTTATGTGGTTTGAAATGTATTCTTTCCACTTCATCAGCACTTGACAATGGGCATTTAATCTTACTAATCAGAAAAGATTATACCTTGAGACCTGAAGCCCTAATGAAAGCTTTGGATGTGCTTCACACCTTTAAACAGATGTGACTCACTTTGCTAGGCATATAAAAAGATTTGAGGCTTAAGTGTGCTCTTACAAACTGTTCTGAAAGTATTTGCCAATTTTTCAGTGCTATGAGATTTATTTTCACTGGGGTATATTTGGGGGGGTGGAATTAAAAAAAAGAAAAGAACAACCAACAAATCACAGAACATATGAATTCTGTTCTAGTGAGTTTTCATTCTGTGCCAGTAATAAAACAAGGGAAGAGGGGAGGGAGGGGAAAAGTAAAAATCAAAACCAAAAGAAACAATTAAGGTATCCCTAAACATTTTAAAGCATAAACTTTAATCTTCGTTTAGTCATTTACCTTCAAAGCTGAAGTTCACCATTATTTACAGCATGACAATGTTCAATCACAGTTTCTGAAATAATCAATTATAGTAAATTATTAAAATTCCCAGGTACAATTTTCAGATAGTGGTTCTATCACATTGGATGTGAAAAGTAAAAAAGAAAATTAGTGCTTAAAGAAACACTACTCTTTGTCTAAGGACATTCACAAGCCCAAAACCAAGAAAAACACATTTTGCTCCTATCCTTTAATTCAGTACACTTGAAAAGAAAACACACAGGAAATCTTATTCCCTACACTAATTTTCACCCTGTTCCCTGATTAAACATTTTCCTGTATCCCCCTTGATTCCCAATAACTTCCTGAGCAAGGAACTGATATTTTGCCAGGAGGAATTTCACACAGCTTGCCATCAAATGCTTCTCACACACATTAGACCACCTTTATTGCACTTGCATATTGCAGGAAAAATTACTTTATGGGTTTTCTTTGCTGATTTAAAAACAAACAAATAAAAAAAAAAACCAAACCAACAACCAAACAAAAAAATCCAACACCAAAACTACCTAACTGCAAGTACCTGAGGTCAAAGGAGGAAGGTTAAAACCACTGGTCATTTGAAAACTGGAAAATACCTTGGCATAAAACCACAGTCATGTCACTCCCTGTTTAACAGCTCCAAAAAAACCCTCCCCATTTCTCATTTTCCATGTTCCATTAACAGTTCAGAAACAGCTTACAAACCACAACTGGATCCTGAAAAATATTTGACATTTATTTTTTCCTTCCCAAGTTTGAGGAATGGCTCAATAATACAGGAAGATATACATCAGAACCTGTTGAGCTACTATGCATCCTGCATTTTTTCATTTGATCCTACACAATTAAAACATCAAGGTGACATACTTATTAAATTTTTTATGGAGATTGATTCCCATAGACTTCAAAGACTCTTTTCCCCACCTTACAAATATATAATTACACAAAAAAACCCTTTCTTTGCTAAGAAAGCTGAGATTTCTACATAGGAATTTTTGCTGCTTTCCTGGGTAAAAACAACTAGGTCCTACAATTTTAAGAATTCATCTTCAAAATATTTTTGTTGTTAAACAATGAAGCATTGTCACAATATTTTAATAATAATATACCAGAAAGACTTGTGACAGAATTGCCTGTAACCAAATTAATGAGATTTGGACTAGATAAGTGGACTAAGGGGTTGAAGGTTGTCCAGACTAGAAGAATCAAAGGGTTGTAAATCAACAGCACCAGGTCCAGCTGCCAATCAAGCACCAGTGGCATCCCCCAGGGATAAATAACATGAGCTGAAACTGTTCAACAGCTTTGTTAACAACCTGGGCTACAGCACAGAGGGTACTGCAAATGCCTGGCAGTGCCCAATCCAGGGGAGGATGTTAGCAGAGGAAATGAAGAAATGAACTGCCAGGAGCTCCTGAAGTTCCCAAAAAAGGTCCACGTCCCGCATCTGGCATGGCAGAACCCCACACAGCAGCACAGGCTGGCTAAGGAACAGCTGCCAAGGGACTTGGCAGTCCTGGCAGACAAGTAAACATGAGCCATCAGTGCCCCTGCAGGGCAGAAGGCCAAGAGAACACCAGGCTGAATCATAGAATCGATTGGGTTGGAAAAGATCTCAGAGACCATCAAGTCCAACCCTTGTTCCAACTCCAGTCCCTTTACCAGATCATGGCACTCAGTGCCACATCCAATCTCAGTTTAAAAACCTCCAGGGATGGGG
>JAWWLZ010000156.1:4300720-4312413 GCA_035041345.1 Poliocrania exsul
ACTGAATGCAAATTGAGTCATTTGAGATCATTTAATAACAATGAAGTTATTTTCTTACATAACCTTTTAGTGTAAGAGTTGAGGATTGTCATGAAAGCATGAAAATATTCAGTATAGGAATAAATTCCATACCTTAGCAGTTACAAGACAATTCAATAGGATTAGAGCCTCAATTTTTTTCATAAAATATGCTTCTTTCCTGAAATACAAATCGAACACAAAGTACTCCTTTCACTCAATTGCTATTGGAATGTCTCAGTATTTGATCATAAAAGCCCTGCTGATACACTGTGAAGGCAAGAGAGAAATTATGGCACAAGATCTGCCTGCGCAATAAATCTGGACAGTCACTTTACAAATACTGTTTCCATTATTATGAGCTGTGGAACACAATTGAATATGTGAAGTGTATTAAGGCTTTAAACCCTCAGGTGACCTGTTCTGGCATTACCAAATAACACTACATTGCATATAATCCTTTAAATTATATTCCAACTGTGGCTGCAATCAGCAGTCAGCAAAAAGCAGTTCATCACTCCTGACTCTAAGGGACATCCCCAGACTTACAGCAACAGTTACTTCATTCAGTTTATATATTTGTTTCAGATAACTTTTTATTTGTTAATTTCTTGATGTTCACTGGTTCTTTTCAGTGTAGTTCAAACAGACACACTAGAGATCTATTTTCAAAAAGCAAACCGGAATTCATTTATATTTGGCCTCCTCTTTCCTAGCTTAGTATTGGTGTCAAGGTCAGCCCTGCAACCAACAGCTCCCAAATTGCAGCTCCATCAGGATTCCAGGGCACCAATAGCTCTGCGTCCCTTTCCTACAGGGACTGATGTTAAAGTCTGGCAGCTTCAGCAATACTTTAAAATACAAAACCACTGACCTTTCTCTCACATAGCAAGAAAGATAAATTAGCTATTCCTATGAACTATACTTAAAAAGGGGGTAAAAAACCCCCCACCTCAGTCAGGACAAAGCTTTGCAATTGCAAACCCACCCAAGTGACGCACTAGAGGGCACGATTTAGCCAAAAATGTGCTTTCATCGGCAGGGTGACGGGTGGGGGGATGGAGGAACACAAAGAGCTCTTCTCTTATAATGCAACAGTAATGGCTAGTAAAATGTTAAAATTGATTTTATCTGAATTATCCTTTTCATCATGCCTAAAACAAGATTACAAAGATGCTCTTTAGAGAGATGTCCTTCTCACTCTTCAATACCCTGAGCTGGAAGTGGCTGGATGAGGAAAGATGCTCCATAAAGTAAATTTTAATGAAGGTGTGGCAAAGAAAAATCTCCCCAAGAGCCCTGGTGCACACAAGTGTTCAGGGAAAAGAACAGACCTGTCAGAAAGAATTTCTTGGAAAAGCCACGATAAATTATTTTGGGTTTCCATTCCATTTGCAAACTTCAGTGTCTAGTTTTCATAATGACTCTTTATAGCCAGCAGCCTGAAAGGTACTACTCACTTCTCAATAAAAGTAACCCCAAAGGTGTCTAAAATTAGAATTATATTTTAATACACCTTTCTTGCCTTGCTGCTGCCTGAACTTCTACAGAGTGTTGGAAATGATAACCACTACAACTTGGAGGAACACAACACCTTCCCTGGAGCCAAATAACCCAGCAGTGCTGCATAAGGGGGAAAAAAAGGTAACACAACTTGCAATTCCCTCACCTTATTTAGCTCCATTCAAGCTGATTTGTAACACACAAGAAGATGCACAGCCTCATGTTTTAGTGGCTCATCACTTCAAACTATTACAATTACTAAAGCATACTGTAGTAATATTGGCAACATCTCCTCTGCTGCAAATTCTCTGATGGGCAGATCAACAGGAGAGAGTGAATTGCTCCACAGGAATGAGCTTCTCTTCATTCCACTGCAGCTGATTGCTCAGTACAAACCAGTATTGTTATTTTTAAAGCATTTGTGGTTGTCAGTAGGCAGATATTAACAGTAAAGAAAAATAATACAGTTGCTCCAAATGATATTCAGAAATGTTGAACATCAAGGGTGTTACCAGGCGAGTAGATCATATTTTCTCTATAAAGAAGTTTAACCTCTGACTTCACAGCCTTAAGGCAGTTGTGCCTCCTAATCAGCCTCTGTGTCTCTCAGTCTTCTTCCTGCAGTTGCTGAAATCATTAGGCAGGGAATTGGTGAGGAAGCCATGGAAACTCACACTAACAGCAGGGAATAAAAGTCTTAATGGTGATAACTCACACTAAAAATGACAATTTATGGCTTTTTACAGCATGTAATATAATTTATGGCATGTTACACACTGATGTATATGCCTAATGAGTGTTGTAGAAAGCCATAAATCATCAGTGTTTCCAACTTCCCATTAAGACCTCATTTATTACACTGCTCCAGAAGTATATTCTCATGATAACCACACCCTTGTCTTGCTTTATTATAATATAGATAAAAGAGAGAAAAGGTAGATTAAAACCAAACCCACACTCCAATACAGCAGAATTAAAAAAAAAAGTCTTTGCACTGACTTCCCTGATTTTATTTATTTTATTAACAGCAAAGGGAGCACACAAACATTTTATCACATTTATCCTCTGCAATGTAATACCTCATTTAAAGAGGTAATATAAAAGGGGAAAAAAAAAAAAGAAAGCCTGTCTCCAGAGCAACACAGTTCCCTCCACTGATAACTATCATCATACTTAATCTAGTATTATGGGTTAGTGTGGTTGCAATATTCATAAAAGAAGAATCCAGAGCTGCAGAATCAGTAGCCAGTCTTAAATAACTTCATGTTACCCTTTAAAAAGGGCTTAATATTGAGAAGACAGACAAAAAAAATAATACAGAGCATTCTGATGATACAAAACACTGAGCATCAAAGGAAAACCCTTAGAAAAAGAAATTCATAAGAAAGAAAAAAATAATAAGACAAACATGGTATGTCTGGACACTGTTTTGGGGTTTGCCTGGGACTTTTGCTTTAGGCATTAGTTTCTAAGTCTCTGGATAATTATTTGTACAGCTCAGAGAAAAATCAAGTGAAATTTCCTAAATTTCAGATGAGAGGCTGCAAACAATGCCTGGTATTTTTTTAAGGAATGTTCTTTAAAAAAAAATAAATTTCAAGGACAGGACAGAACTTCTGGTCAAACTGAAAGCAAAAAACACACTCTGAGAACTGTTAACAACCTGTAGATCAGTCTAAGTGGATGACCTTTAAAACCCTTTTTTTTATTTTAACAAAATTCTTATGGATCATACATACAAGAATGCCTTATCCATAAAGACAAGTGTGATGAAAACAGTTGAGATTATGCTAACTATAAAAAAAACACATCTGGTTTGTGTTTTAGCCTTAATTAAGCATTGTAAGAGCTCCATCAAAGCAGTACTGCTATTCAAGAGTATTCATTTTATTTGTGGTAGTCTTGTTGACACATGTCTTTACAAAAGTCATTTACCCTCCTTCCCATGTACACAAAGGGTAATGTTCGCAACCCTAAAAGGCAAACACCAAGTAGAAATGGTAACACACCCCACATATTTTTTGTTAAGATCATCCCAGAAGTCAAAACTAAACCAGCAACTTCTTTCAGTTCCCTGTTGCAATAACTGTATCACACAAACTTCCCTTATCAGCAAATATAACAAAAGTCATAAAACAATTTGGGTTGGAGGGACCACAGTGAGCTGATGTAGTCCCATCCCAACTCCAAAATAGGGACAATTTCAGAAAGGGTCACTTATATGCTCTCATTCCTCTAACTTCTTTCAAAGTAGAGACAGGATAAAAAACCATTAGCCATAAAAAAATGTGCCCATAACAACTCTTCAGCTGGAACATTATGTATGACCAAAGAAGAGGTTATTTCTCAGCTTTTCTCAGTGCTGTAACAGAACTATGTCATTCTTGGAGACAGAATGAAAAGGACACTGCTAGAGCCAGATGAATTCTGGTTTGTCCACACCAGAGTCCCTCAATTTGCATTATGCTAAGAACTCCTCAGGGTAAAGCCTGACTTAAAGAACAAGCAATTCAGCAGTTTCCAGATCTTTATTTTGTTGGGAAATTTTTAGTGCACCCCTTGAGGCAACTTAAACATGTTTGTTTTGGAACATTAAAAAAGAAAAAGTAAATAAACAAAAATGCTCTGCACTGAGTAGCCTTAGAGCCATAAGCAGTTCTACAGGGAGTCTACAGAGATGCATCACAAGATTCCTTATTCCTCACATCCACTTTCACCAGCACTGCTCCTGTGGGCACCTCAGCCTGGAGCTGTGCCCATTGCTCAGCCAGCTCTGCTTCCTCAGGGCAGCCCTTGAGCCCCGGAATTCCACAACATCCACAAGGCAATGCTGGGACTGTTTTCTACTTCATCACCACAGAAAACTTCACTCACCAACAAGTTGTTCTGTCTCTGGAGTTCCTGCTTGCAGACAGCTGAGTTCCTGCTGTGTTTCTGCCCTCTTGCCCCCAATGCCAGCTCATTCCTTGGTCATAAATTCCCCTGCTGAGCAGTTACACATCCCACTTGACCCTCATTCTTCACCAGAACCCACACAACCACAGCACCTTTAAACCTGACTGTGGCCACAGCACAGGCTTTACCCAGGTGAAAGTGCTTGTCTTGAAGTTCACCTGGCAATGATTTCTCCTGAAAACCACAGCAATTATCTCACATTTTCACATGCTAGAAAGATCTAGAAACATTAATTGCTAGTTTGCAGGGGGAAAGGTCAAAACTGCTCAGACCTACAAGCCAAACACTGTATTCCAACTACAGCCCACCCTTAGCAGAGGAACCTCAGAAATTTTGCATCTCTCCAAAGCACTTCAATCTGCTCAGCCATGATAAAGGTTTGAGCTTTTGCTGACATTAAAAACAATTATCTCTCACAAAAATTCCATTCTGTGTTTAAAGTCATAGATATTACTGATGCCATGTTCTGGAAAGCCTCTTAACTTCTCCTTACACAATTGCAGCAACTACAATGCTACGCTAAGAGCCAGAAGTAACATCTGTTAAGTTGCAATTCTTCCCAACATTTTCAATGCTTTAATGATTTTATGTGGTTGTGTTTTCTATCAGAGGTTCAGTCTCTGTCACTTCAAAATACAAAAGAGTACTTGCTGCTTTTAGAAAGAGCTGCTTAACTACCATGAAGACTCTTAGTTGGGATGAGAAAGCTAAACCAGGAACAGCCAAGCTCCCAGCAAAGAAATTTAAAATTAATATATATTAATTGTATAAGACAATCCCTGTCTGAAGCAATACATGAAAATTGTGGGAAAACCTGAGGAAATTACCAATAAACCATCTATGTAAGACAAGCTTTTTAGGTCTGAAACAGAACAAGTACTCAGGTTTCCCAATAAGAAGTTCACAGTCTGATTAATTAGAACAAAGAAATCTAATAATAAAATCTTGGAAGATGCAAAATAAATCTAAAGAACTGTCATTTATTTGCTCTTTTCTCTTCCTCTACCAGTATAAGTGAGTTTTAAACACACATACACACACTTCAGTTTCTTCCATATACTAATGGAATTTTGCCATTAAAATTGGAGCTTGCCTTGAGTAGTTAAAAATATTACCCACAGCAGTATAAGTGCACTTTGCTGCAAGGCAGAACTTGTGACCAAACATCCTCTTTTCTACTAAGTTTGGGAGATTTACACCATGAAAGAGTAAACCAATGAATGCAATTCAGAGTGTGCTTTAATTCATTCAGTAACACCTCAAAACAGTTAAATGGAAAAGACAATTAGGACAATTAGCATTTGGACTTCTCCATTCATTCAAGGATTTATAGTGTTGCATCAGAAAGAAGAAAGCTGGAGAAACATTTATGAATTGCACTTAAAACCAGCATTTTAGAAATTAGGATACCAGACCAATCTCAAGCCCACTGTGTATTTTCATATTTATAATCTAAGCACTAAAAGAGTGGCTCTTTCTGGTGATGGATGAATAGAATAGTGATGGTGGTGAATGAATGGAAAGCAGAGAAGCACGCACTCCTGAAGCAAATATGCACTGCCTGCAACATCTAAATCAATCAGTAAAAGAAAGAAAGTGGTGATGAAAACAAGCAGATTTTTTAAATTACAATTACAATTTCCCAAAGGGAAGGAAAGAAAAAAATGAACTCGCTCTCAATTCATTTAAAACTTCACTCCCATGGAACTTACTAGTTCTGAAGAAAAAAAAAAAAAGTCATTGCTGAAACTTTGGCATCTGCAAAAGTCATTAAAATTAATGAGAATATTTGATATTTATTTGCAAGAAAAAAAATGAAGTATATTTTTTCTGCATGAGAAAAATCTCCAGTCTCCCAGGAACAGAATTAAGAAATAAGCTATCAGGTACTGAAAGCCTCTGAATCAAATTGCAACTTCAAATCCTCACTGAATTTTCCCCAGCTCTTGTTGTGAGATACCTATTTACATTGTATAATAAAAGTTGTTTTCAGCACAGGAAACTTTATTTATCCTGTTCTTTTTGTCTAACAAATTATACTTTAGCCCCACATTGCAGCAGGGAGCTCTGGAATACAAAGGATGTAGGTGTGGTAAAGCCACACATTGATTGTGAGTGTTCTCTGCCCTGTTGCTGTTTCAGTGGGCAGCTCCTCCTCATCCTGCCATCCTAAATGAGACATTTATTATATTCAAATAAGCTGAACATTTCTGCAGTGGGCAGTTTACAAATGCAGCTTGCCATTCCCAGGGTGCATTTCCACAGAAAAATATACCAGCATTTCTTAGATCAAAGGGCAACAGCCAAGCTCTGCTTTAGCACCCACCAGGTTTACAGTCCAACAGAAACATTATTTTTGTTTCTCCTTTGGTCCTGTGCAATCTGCACGGGGAGGAGACATGACTTTTCCAGCAGAGCAGAGAGAGGTGCTGCATTTCCAGGTGGGAGGGGTCAGTTCACTTTAGAACATCCTGGTGCTGATCTTCTCCCAGTTCCATCAGCAAATAATACATGGCATAACCCTGTGCTAGGGAATCCTTACCCTATCAAACTCTTCAGAGCCAAGATTCAGGACTTGCATTTTAAGAGATGGAGAATACACTCACTGAGGTCAAGATTTGGGGTTGGTCACCCTGGAGAACAAGATGCTCCAGGGAGACCTTAGAGCCCCTTCCTAGATGGGATTATATGAAGTTCTGACCATTGAAGTGCTCTCCGGTCTGCTGTCTAAACTGCACCGTTCAGCTGAGGCTCATGGAGATCATGAAATTCAGAAGACAGGTCTTTGGATCTGTTTTGGTATGTTTTGGTAAACTACCTCTCTACAGAGGATAAGCTGCTACAAATACACAAAAATATTCTGGAGTTTTAACAATTCAAGACACAAGCCCGAAATTAGTTCCCCTCATATGAACTAATTTGCCTGTTCTGATCAGTTAAGTTTGGTCTATAACCTGAGAGCTCAGCCTTGGGCCTGATTGTCCCTCTGCATGTCCTGGGAGACAAGAGCAGAAATCCCAGGCTGTGAGAATACATGTTAACTATTTATGGTGCACACATTCCTCTGCAGTGTGATCCAAATGCCATACACGTTCATACACATACACAGCTTTTGAACTAACTTTTTTGTCCTTTTATACAAGGTGGTGTCTAGGTTTGAATGAAAATTTCAATGTGTTGGTCCAACTGGTGTTTAATTAAACTGCATCTGGTTCTTCACATCTACCTGCTCTGTTGGTGGGGGAGTAGAGACAGTAAAGCTGTTTCATCATCTTTCTTCACTCAGTATTTGATCCAAGGGTCCTTTGGATGAACATCACAAACAAACCCCCACCACTGCTGCACACAGCCCTTTTCTCTGCCAAAAGACCCTGTGCAGTTCAGTCTACAGCAGAGAGGCTGATTTTGGCTTTACTGCTTCTTATTTAAAAGGAATAAAAGCACACAGAGGAAGAGCTGTTGTAGTTGGCATTGCACCACACACACATTGACATGCCCCTAACCAAACCCCAGGGAAGACCCTCTCTGGGGGGAATCATTGCTGGGTCCTATGAACTGTTACAGTTTCCCTGTTATTTATACAATCCAGTTTCAATAAAAACCATTCCTGGGATTCCATTCCAGTTTAACTAGAGCTGCCTTTGCAGACACTGCAGTGCATATGCCCCTGTTTGAGGTGTAAAGCACAACAGGGGCTTCAGCATTGCAACCTCCTCCTGTACCACAGCATTTATTTCTACTTCCTAAATCACTGCAGGCAAGCAAGGCTAAGGCACTGAAACTCAGGAAGAGGTGTTGGGGGTGGCAGAGAATGAATCAGGAGCCTTCCCTGTATCACAACAGAGGATTCCAGTTGTCTTTACAGAGAGCAGGATGAGAGCTGGCATTATTAATTGATAAGCTCAGTTACATGCACTGCTTATCAACTGATATTATAGCTGCTGATAAAAGGGAATGAACTGTGGTATTTAAATGGGGATCTGCACATTACATTCCTTGGGTTCTCAATCTGATTCTGACCTTAGCACAGCCTGAAGTGACTCCAGGCCCCTTCCCTGTACCTGTACAAAAATGGCAATTTTACTTGTTCAACCTGCTAACTCTAAAACAAACTGAAAGAAGAGAGCAGCTGGTCTTCAGGGAAAGTCTCTGGGAGCCTCAAGAAGCCCATGGTTTGTACTTCACAAGAGGACAGTGTTGTACAGGACAGATTTGAGTAGAAAAAATTAACAGAAATAAAAGCAAAATTGAAAAAAAAAAAAAGAAATAATTATGCTATTAGACAGGTGGGCTGATGTGTTGGCTGGAATTGGGGGTTTTGTCCTAACAAGTTCTCAAAGCTGGAATTAGGAGTGTTTGTTCTAGACAGTTAACTCAAGTACCCTTCATGATCTTGACTAATGATTATCAAATGGAAAAGTTGCAAAAGACAGAAAATTCTGCTATGAATTCCTTCACAGCTACCCAGCAGACACCAGATATGCACACAACATTGAATACAAGGTACTGTTCAACTCTAATGGCTGTGTTAACCTCCTACAGCCCACAGATACTACCCAAAATTTGGGGCATGATTAAACCTAAAAGAAACTGTTCTGCATAAAGCTGAATACACAGTGAAACATATTCTCAAATTAAAGCTGCTGTTAAAGTCTTGTTATCTTGTCAGGTAATTTAACCAAGATAAATGGCCATAATTATTATAATATTATTTGGCTGTTACCCAAAAAAAAAAAAAGCTAGTTGTTATCTTGGTTCTCAATGGACTTCATGTCAACTGGCTTTGGTGCTCTGAAGAGCTGTCAGAGCTTTCATCTCTCAGCCTGTGGCCAAAATATGTTGGCCTTGCCAAAAAATACATGTTGGTCTTGCTCAGCACAGGAGCTACTTCGATTTGGGCTTCGTTAAAAACAAAACAGGTAGAGCTGCAAATTGCCCTGAAAGAATTAATTTGGTTAGGAAAAAAAAAAAAGCTGAATGTTTCACCTCACGTTCTGAAATTATCCTGCTCTCAGGTGCCTGCAGGGTAATACAATCCACCTGTAATGCACCTCCAAGTGAGCAGAATGAAATCAGCAGCAGCTTCAGAAAAACGTGAGCCAGATTCTTAGAGCTCAGTGCAAATAAAGGGAACAGCAAAGGTCAATGAGATTTGTAAAACAGGGCAGTATCTAAACAGATTAATTGCATTTGTTAGCTGCTATTTTTGTGAGCAAAACATTTCCAGCTTCTCACAGGAAAGAAATACAATTTATGATCTCAATCAGAAAAGAAGCTGCCAGTCTAACTCAGCAATTAAAATGATTTTTTTTTTTTGCCTTTGTGAATATTTCCATCCCAGCCCTTTCCCTCATCCTCTGTATTACTCTATTGCTCAGCTCAAAGTCGATGGCTTATTCCTCACTGTTGGAACGTTACAGATTTAATAATATTAATTAATATTTATTTTCCCATTCTTCATACACTATGGAATATATATATATCTCTTTGTACACTGTGACACAGAATTTAATAATAACTGGGAAATCTGACTTCACATCTTCCAGTGAGAAGGATATAACAGAACTAAGCCTAAAAAGGTTTTTCAGAGTTAATGACTATATTTGAGAGGTCCACAAACATAATTCACCTTGATATAACCAAGAATTCTTTGCCTTTAAAAATATATAACTCTGAAACCACAGAATATGTATTTATAATGACTAAAATTTTATAATTTTAGGATTCTTGCTGCAAAATCACTTTTGAAGAAAGTGGCAGAGGCAAGAATAAAACCAGAGGCAAGAATATTATCATCATAATTTATGGGTCCTACAAATGGGATCTTCATCCCACAGTCACATTTACTTTGCAGTAAACCCCACCATCTCAATGAACATAAGGGACTATACAATTAAAGCCCCCTACTTTTAACTGTGTTAATTAAATGTAGTCCTGGATAACTGACGGGGGCGGGGGGAAAGTATAAGCAGGGTAAGGGGTGTTAGTTGATTTTTTATAGGCAGAACATATAAAACTGTTCTTGTATGTGATGCATCCCATCTGTACTCTCAGGCTCTATTTAGTCTATTTGCAAGAAAGTAAAGTTATACAGGACGTGGCAGCTTCTACTTCACATGGAAGGAATACACTCTCAGCAGCATCACTCTGACAGGACATTCCTAAAACTTTACATCCTTTAGAAATAAAACACATTTGGAAAGGTAAGATTTTGTCTAAAACTGAGAAAATAATTTCCATGGAAACCCTAAATTTCAAAATCCCAGTATAAATGAAAAACTGCACAGTAAAATAGGACTTTATTCCAGTGCTTTCAATACACACAGTTTGAGAACTGGTGACCAGGTGTCAGAAAACCTTCCTGGAATATTCAATTTTGATACCTCTTGACCTGAACCAGTTCTGTTTTGTAAATACCAGTTTATAAATGTTAAAACACCTGGAACTTAAGAGTAAGCTGTGTGAAATCAAGCACAGAGTGGGGCACAAAGTCCATATTAGGGGTAGAATGTGTGTGATCTTGTCTAAACCTACAGCTGGAGTTAATTTATTGCCAGGTGGGGCATGGGGGCACTGACACATTTTTCTGTCATCCTTTCCTTGGGGGACTCACTATGAAAGAGAAGACATGAAATCAAATATAGTTTCTTGCAGACCAATAGTTTTTATAAATTGTAGGGAGATTTTTCAAGCAGCAGTATTTATTGAAGGAGATTTTCTTGCAAATTTGCCTGTCAATAAAATGTTGATTAGAAGATTCTTCTTGAATACTACACCAACAGAAGATAAATACTAAGTCAGAGTAGAACTTGTTTATGATTTTTTGATGAGTCTTGAGAAGACAAGTAGCAGAGAGTGGACCTCAGCATTGGAAACAATTTGACATAGGAAATGTGTCAGTTCAATTACTTTGGAAAAAGAGAATTTGAATTTAAAAGCATTGCTCAGCTGAGAATCGAACTCTTTTCCCATTTATTACAGATGCACAGAAGTGATTTTCTTAGCATTGAACAGTGTATTGATTAATTTCTAAAAATCATGTTTCACACCTAACAAATTGCCTTAGTTATGGCATCCCAAACCCACAAGTTTTCTCAAACACTTCATCACACAAGTTCTGCCAAGAGAATTCTGGGTTCCTGTTATTTGTACTCAGGTTTTTCACTGAGGTGCCCAGAAGAACAGTGATGTTGATTAGACATCAATGAGCTACTCCA
>JAWWLZ010000156.1:4327694-4342361 GCA_035041345.1 Poliocrania exsul
TGTGTGAATGCATGTTATGCTTTTGACTTACTGAATAGGAGGAAAAAAAGCTGTGATTCTTGGGATGGAAGTGGGAATACCTGCAATAATATTCTAAATAATAGTTTCTCTTTACCTAATTTTTTTATTAAAATAAGGAAATAACTGTTATGTGAATAAATCTCTCCTCCTGCTGCACAGCTGTAACAAAAATTCAATAGACAAAGATTTTTTTCTGAACTGCACATGCATAAGGAATTTCTGTCAGGGATCAATTAAATCAAAATTGCTGTTAACTTATCTGTACATCGGAAGGGTCTTTACTTAAAAAACAATAACAACAACAACAAAACAACGAGAAACCAACTAAACCCCCAAATCAATACCAACCAAAACCCCCTTTCATTTGCATAAACATATGAGTTACAGCAATAATGCATTTTGAAGATAATGATGTGAGGGGAGAAGAATCCTTATTTAATCAAGTGTTTATTAACCTTATTCTTGGGCTGAAAAGTAGGTTTCTCATATGTAGTTTGTGTGATATGAAGTACTATCAATTATTAAAGGTAATTCCTGGCTCCACAGTTACCTATTTCTGCTCAAATTGTCTTGTCAAATATTTGACAGATTATTCTCCCTGTTGGAGAGCAACTGCAGAGACTGTTATGGAGAAATCCAAGCATTCAGAAATTCTGACTTTGCACTGGAACTTCATATTCACATTTTAATATAGTATTGTTAATGTTAGCAAAGCACACAGTAAAGAAAACTGAAGTTAAACTGACACAGCTTCTTCTGGTGACCAATTTGCTTGTTTGAAGACGCTGAAATTTGTTTTTCCAGATTATGTCAAGGGACAAAGTCGCAAAGCACCAGGTGTTCTTTAGTTTATTGCTAAATAGAGCTGATTGCTGTTCTGGCTTCTTTCCTGATTTTCATAGCCTTCATTATAATGATCTAATAAATAGCAAGCTGAGTCAGCATTTTGATTACAGAGATTGTTCTAATAATAAATTAATAGCCTTTTCTTTTTGAACAAAACAGCAACCAGAGAACTCTTAAAGCTTTTGTTTCCATGAGCCTCACCTTCCCAGGCAAACATTGGAGCTCCCAAACTGCCTTGCCTTGAGGATCTGCTGTGTCCTACTGTCCTCCAGGACAGAAAGGTCTATCTGGAAGCCACTGAGAAAACTTCTGCAATGATATCAGTGAAGGATTATAAAACGAAAACCATTTATTTCAACAACACAATCAAAAGCAGTAACAAAATTCCAGCAAACTCTATGACTGAAATGAACAGAGATGTACACTGGGACACAAAACATTGCACAGGTTACCCCCTTGGCTACTCTTAATTGATCACCTCTTGGTATGGAAAAATATCTCAGCAGAATAAAGCAGGTTTTAAGAGAAACATTGGCAACAATATGAAGGATTTGGGGGCGTGCTATTAATGATCATCTCCACCCATCCTGTCATTACCAAGAGCCTTTAACAAGTTGACACCAGCCCAGAGTAAAGATATTTTCCCCTCTCTTCTCTTTCTGTCTCAGAGTTTCTCATGCAATGCTGCTTCCAAATTTGCCATGTCAGTGTTTTTCAAACAAACATCCCTGAGCTCTGCCAAGGCTGAGCTCAGCACAGGTGACTGAGTATCCATCAGGGAGGCCTCTGAAGACAGAATGTCATTTCTGCAAGCCAGGCTGGGGTGACCCCTCCATGCCCAGCTCACCAAGGGTTCCTCTGCTACCTGCTTTTACAGTCCCATGGGAGAGGGGCTGCTCAGAGGGGCTTTTCTGCCAAACCTCATTGCTTCTTTTTAGGGGTGGGGAGCTGGGACAGGGAAGGGTCACCCCAGCCTGGCCTCCCTTCGAATTCCTTTTCTCAGGGAAACAATAAAGGCTATTTTGTTATCCTAACTTAAAAACAATCAATGAAATTAAAATGAACTGTCACCCAACAGAAATGCAAATGTAATCTCCTTTAGTCCTTTCCCTGCCCTTGCTCATCAACAGATACCCTTAAAGAGCTCTTTGCATAAAGATTGCCTTCAATTTATCTCTGTTTATCTCTTTATTTCATCTCCTGGGAGTAGTGATGCCTCCTGATTCTTTACAGACCCTACCAGACTTACTTCAGTAATTTAAGATGATGTTCAATGACTTTCACCCCCAAAAATGCATTAAATATTTCTGGCAGTCAGAGCAATGAGATGTTGGGTAAAAACCCCCAACAAACTACTCCTCAGAAAATTAGATGGAATCTAAAAATGGAAAATAGAGATAATCTTATTTCAGCTTATTAATTATGCCTTGTAAGCAATGAATCAAATCACTTTGCTGTATAATACAATTACTGCTGTAATTTGTAGTCATTACAGTTTGCACTGAGGTATAATTGTATAATTCATTTTCTGCAGGGTATTGACAGAGAAGGTCTTAACAGCTTCAGCATGGAGACTTACTTTGGGCTTACTATGGTTTAATTTGAGATGATTAGCACAACAGATCTAATAGCTTGTTGTGTCTACCTGTCATGGAGTCATTTATGTTTGGATTATGCACAGAGAGAAAGGTGCCTTACAATCCTCAGGTTCTGTTGTCAGTGCATCGTGTTCTGTGTAGATTTAAATCCCTGGTCAGCTGCAATTTTTAGCAGGTTGTTTGAAGAAAGGAGGTGTCTTTCCTACCTGCTGCGAATTATTTCAATCAACAATTTAATATTTTGGCACAGTCTTCTGCATCTGATTAATGTTCATTAAATCAATTGTGATTTGATAGAAATAGATTTTTTAAGTGTCATCTCTCCCATCTAAACTAGAGCACAATAAGTGCTGTTACAGTGAAGGAGCTGTTGTAGGGAAGGAAGGCGCTCACTCTTACCTTGTCCTCTGCTTTCTTTGTTACTTCCCTGCCAGCTGGTACCTGCTGTGTAATAAAATATAACAAAGAAGTTCATGTGTCAACTGTGTGTTTTAGTTCTAATTCTACTAAATGTATACCCTGACTCTTACGGGTTTGGGGTTTTCTTTGTCTTTGATGTCTCTGTATAGTATTTTAAGAGTAATTAGTTTTGCCCTTATGCCACCTCCTTCACAAATAACAGTGAGATTTTTCCCTATCTCGTCTCTCTCTTTTAAATTAAGAAGAGGGATAAAGTTAAATAACACAAAGAAGCTGTTGCCTTTTTGATTGCAGAGTTCTATATATTGCAACATACAGGCTATACAGACATCACTTAAGGGGATTTACGTGATTGATTCACATAAAATTGTTCCTATTGGAAATAAGTGAGGGGATGATTCTGAAAATGTGTCATGTGCTGTGGAACTGATATATTGGCACCTTTGGCATTCAGATTGCTCAGTTCTCTCTTGTAATATGCTTCACTTAGCGCAGATAAGATAAGTTATATAATTTTCCTATAAATCATATTGAAAGATCCTTTTTTCCTAAGTCTTACCTGAATGATGAGGGATTTGGATTTCTTATGTAATCTGCCAGTTTATGATTTTAAATTGTTTTACAAGTGCAAACAATTACTTCTAGAAGACTATAAATAGGCCAGTGTTGCACAATTTTTTTTTTTCTTCAGCCAAATTAAGATTTTGAAGATTGAGAAATCCTTGAGTTATTTGGGTGTTACTGAAATTTTCATTGTGGCAAAACATTGTGGCCTTGATGCATTTTTTAAAAAAAAGTAAGAGATATGTATACTTGGCCTCCTACATAGCATAAAATTAAAGTTTTAAGTGTCAGAAGAGCAAACAAATAGGTTCCTGTAGTGAGTTGTGTGCATGTTACTGGTTGCTTACATCTATAATATATATGAAATGTAACACAGACACTGCATGAAGCTGCAGTATAGTCAGAAATTGAAAGTGTTCAGGGATAGTGATATTGTGAATTTATCTCTTCTGGATTAAAACCTTGGAATTCTCTTTGCTAACATTCCTTGCAAGAAACTATCTTATGAGTTATGGAAAAAATAATGCAGGAGGAAAAGGGAGAAAATTCTTACCAGGCACTGCCAGAATGGGTTAAGAATCACAAACCTGAGAAAAGGAAGATCTGATACAAATGAGCTGATGTGTGATGAGTCTATGATGGAAGTTGCCATTGTTGCATAATTGAAAAAGTGATTGCTTATCACCTCAAGGACATTATGCAAACTGATTTTTTGGCTGGGAGCAGATAAAACAGCCACTGGTTGCAATAAAAGACTGCACAGACTTTGTGGTTTAGCAGCAAGTGATCAGGGCTGAGCCAGGGGCTATCAGCACTGTCTTGCAAGACATTCCAGGCACAGTTTGTTCTGTTGCAGTGCCAAAGTGTTCTCTGTCCACCCTGTCTGAGCAGCACAGAGAGGATGCTGTTGGGAAAAGTACTGGAAAAGGTAGGAGTTGGATGAAAACCATGGTGACAAAATCACAGCAATTTACTGGCATTCAAGGGAGGTCCTTTGCTTTTGCCACCAGCAGTGCTTGTAGAGCTGTTGGCTCCCTGTTGGAACCAAACCCTGTGGTTAACATACAAACAAACACAACCGGTGATTTCAGACAGTACCTCGGTGGTTTTCTAGGTCAAGGAGTTGCAGTTCCTGATCCTGAGGATGAGACTGAAGTGTGAAGAGGGGTTTCCACAGGATGACATGGCAGATGAGTTGCCAGAAGGCCACATAGCTTGGGCTGCCATAGGGGTTCCTCAAAAACACAATCTCATCTTTGTTCTGTTTCCAGGGGTTGCTCACAAGGAGGAAAGCAGTGGATGAATCTTCTCCAGAGGTAATTGAGCAAGGCAAAAAGGTTCTCAGCTGCAGCTGTTGCTGCTGTTCTCTTTTTGGAATCACACTGCCAGGCACCAGCAATCTGCTGATAAAGCAATTCAGGCAAATTGTCTCAGATAGGATTGGACAGAGCAGTTTAAATAGTCACTTTTTGCCTGAAGTGAATTAGTGAGCTTAGAATTGGAACACATTAAAGCAGATCAAACCTCAGTATAGAAAATGGCTCCTTTGGCCAATCCTTGCAACATCCTCTTTGCCCAGCTCAGGATCCCAGAGTGGAATATCCTCTCTCCTTGCCTGAGTGCCTGCAGTGCCTCTGATTGTGCTTGTCTGCAGCCAAATACCCACTTCACTTGAAATTGCCAGGATAAATGAATTATATCAGCTCCATGCACAGTTTTATCATGTTTTCTTTTCTGGTATATTCTCATAACAATTTGAAAGGACATTTTCCTCATTTGCCATGATGCATTAAAGTGTGTTACATCTCAGGAATTCGAGTTCTCTTGTTGCCAACATGACCTTCATGTAAATTCAAATAAATCTTGCTCCATATAGCACAGATTAGTCCTTAAAGGAGATATAATTTCTCATGTATCCAAAAGAAAAACTGGTAGCTCAGTTTTGCCTAAAGAACAGCTCCCTTATGGGAGCTACATACCATTTACATAAAATCCTAATGCTTTACCTTTATTGGGCAATAAATCACACAAAATTAACCACCTTAAGCTTAGAAGGACATTCCTAATTGTGAGCTCTAACAAGCAATGCTAAAGAAAGTAAATAAAGGAAAAGGAAACTGGATGCAAGATTTTTTCAAGATGCTGCTCCAGGGAGTAAGAATCTCCAGGCAGCATTTGACATGGATTTATGACTGCTGTTTTAGTGGTACTTGAGTCCCTTACTGACTGTAATGTGTCCTTATTGTGCTATTTCACTTTGCAAATAAAAATGAAATATGTAGATAAAGCAACCTGAGCAAGGACTTCTCTACTTGCAGAGGAATGTGCCTTCCAGTTGCTGGCTACTGTCCTGTCCCTTTCACTGCTCTTCCTAGGGATAACCAGAATCCATTTTAAAGAGTCTCTTTCTTTCCCCTTCCCTCTCTGCCCATACGCGCCCAGGTATTGGAGGGAGATCCAGTGCAACAGTGACTTTGCTTTATCTGACCTGTTGGGAATATTGAAATAATAATAATAAAAAATCACATTGCCCCATAGATTGAAATATTTAGAATTTGAATATATTTAACCTTCTATATTTCAAGTACTTTGTGTGTTATTTTATAACTCTATTGACTGTATCTTCATTTCCAAGTATGGTCTTTCATAAACAATGAGTATTAATTGTAAAATCGAAGCCTGGATGGTTCTGGTAAAAGAACTGGCTGGGCTTGTAAGATATTGTGAGCACAATTATTCATAGTAAATATAAGTGGAGGTTAAATGTGCCCAGTAAGGTGAAGGATGTCAGAAAGAAAGTTTCTTGTATTTGACCCAAGCAACAGTATCTAGGAAATGTATATTCATGATTATGAAAAATAACATTCTGATTAAGCTGATGCTATATGGAAACTATAATTATTTTTCCACACTTCCTGTCATTATTGGAAATTTCTTTTAATTGACCATCCTAAATTAGTATGTTTTCATGCACAGTAATAATTTCCAAACACTACCTCCTGAAAGTTACCTATGATGTCTTGCATCATAGTTAGAAAAGTATAAGCAATTATCTCTTTCTGCTTGCATGTGACTTCCTATTTAAACTACTTTTCAGAAAATAAAAATCTTTCTAAAAGTTGCCATAAGCAACTGCAACCAAATAAAGTTATTCTATTCTTTTCCTTGATACAAACTTTATCCTCAGAATGCAGAATCCAAATTGTAGTGCCTCAGAAATTCTTTGAAAAAAATAATAATGGCAAATGTTGCTATGGTTACAGAGCCATTCCCTCTTGCTTTGCTTTTCTGCCTTAGTAATGAAAGTGGAATGAGGGATTTTTATTCCAATAGCCTCTATGATGCTTTATAGGGGAAATTCATATCCCACTAAATACTTTCCAAATAATTTTTTGAAACTAGGCTATTTGGGGGGTTGATTTTTTCTGAAGCTGCTTTTCCCTGTTTTCTTAATAAAGTTGAATAAAGACAAATATAACCTTAAAAACCTGCAGTGAGAGTGTGAGTTTCACTCACAATTCCACCTGGACAAAGGACAGGTTCAATTCTGTCCTCCCTCAGTCCAATATCCCTCAGGTATAAAATCCCAACCTGTCCTGCCTTGCCTTATTCTATTGAGTTCCCTTGGTCTCAGCAAGGACTGGCACTGACTTGACTTTTTTTTTAGGATTGAAGCTCAAGATATTCTTAGGATTTCTTAAGCTTCTGTGGAACAGACAAAGTAGTGCTTTGGGATGTCCAGTTTTACCCCACTATGTTGCTGATTTTTTCCTTTGTACTTTTGTGAGCAACTTTCTGTGTCTTGTCCTCCCAATAACACAAATCTCGGTGACACCAGAAAAAAGCTTACGATGCTTTGCTTCTCCAATGTATTTTACTTACTGACAAGTAATTTCTAGTAGGGCAGAATTTAAATGTTTGTAAAAATTCTTCTGATTTTCTTATCAACAAAAGGATCATCATCAGCTCTTCCTGAGGATGAAAATACATTTGGAAGCAGCTGCTGCCAGGATAATGCAGCTGAACTGCTCTCCTGAGGACAATAAGCAACCTCTTTTAAGGTACCAATGATATGGCACAAATGTACTCTCTGAGGACAGAATAACTGATGCATTTCCCTGGGGGGTTTTACAGTGCTGCTGCAGAGAGCTTTCTGTGAAAAGATAATGCAAATAAAGGCTGCTTGTCAAGGAACCACATAAAAGATTGTGCAGGGGGTTCAGGGATTTTGTTTTGTTTTTTTTTTTCCAAAACCCCCATTTGGGAATGAGGACAGGCTTCCATTTTACAAAAGCTGAAGACTACTGTACACAGCCCCATTAGGAAGAGATTTTTTGCTGGCTGTCCCAATAAAGTGTACATTTGAGGTGGGGATGTCAGCATGGCCATCATTAGGGTGTTCTGATACTTTTTTTAGTAACAAGCAGTTCTCACTGGCTCTTAGCTTTGTCAAGCATTATGTGAGTTTTTCCATTCTGAATGGCTTTTCTAGACTTTTAGACATACACCCACTCAGAGATGTATTCCCTGGGACGCCTTGGTTTAGTTTATTCTGTTATTTCAGGCAAAACTCTGAGAGTTAACCTTAAGAATTACTTCACTATTTTTTGCTGGGGTTTTGTTTTTGTTTTTTGTTTTGATTTGATTTTCCCTTCATTCTCTTGAGCCTTTGCTCTTTCAAAAACAGACTTTGCTGTGGAAACTACATTTGATGGACTTCAGTATTTCTCTGCCTTTGCTGAGCCCATGCAAACCTATCCACATTTTCTAACTCACAAAGCTAAGAACTCCAGTTAATTCTTGCACAGGTACATTGTTAATGTAGGCAAGACCTTCACCACTTTTTTTGCCTGAGCAGGCTGGGTATTGCCTGTTCTCACACAGCACCCCCATGTCCAGACTTTTAATGAACTGGCTCTCCAGACTCACTGAGCAGGGAAGGGAAGGGACTGGAAATGTGCCATGCTGGAGTGCAGCAGCTGCTCCTCGGAGTTTGGAGCTGGAAGGAGGGGAGCAGGACAGGGCTCTGGGTAACAGCTGAGAGCTTGTGTTCTTGGTAATCCCCTGCTGACACAGTGGGAAAAATAGGGCAGGATCTGTGAGTAAGGGACAGAAGCCCAAAAAAGCAACAGCTCTTGTGACCTTGGTCTGGGAACATTAGTTTTAGAGCTGCACAGCAGCAAAGGACATGAAGCAGTGCCTGATGGAGATATAAAGCTTGCTTAGATTGCTTAGATTTTATGGTATTTGCTGACAGCACAGAAGTGGGAGATAAGAGGACCTTTGTGATGTGCAGCCAGAGCTTGAGACTTTTCAGCACTGTAGGGGAAAAAATAACACTTTTTTTTTTTTTTTTTTTTTTTTTGGCAGAAAGCATAAGGTGCTAAGGATTCCACTTTGAAGAGTAAATGTTTCTGCCTTCCCTGGTATTCAAGGAAATTATGGCTACTTGTGTCAGCCCTTTGTAGCTTACATAGTATAACAGCCTTGCTAGGAAACTTGAAGTGGAAAAAAATATTCAAAAGTGACCTATGTGGGCTCTAGAACAGAGCCTACACTGTAGAGTCTGAGATATAAATAGATTTTATTTCCAGCACACTTCCATATCTGATTATTTCTTTCCCATCTATTGCACCTTGGGGTGGTAATTACATAAACCTTCCATTCAGGTTGCAGAAACAATATCACTTGAGCTCTGCATGGGCAATAAAATACACAATTTCAAATTCTATTTCAGAGTCTGTGTTTGAAGTAAGCCTCTACTATTTGACCAGACACACTACTGAAGCTCAAGTGTTTGAATGTACCTTTGAAGAGACTAGAAGAGGTTCACAAAAACAGTCCTTTTAAAACTGACTTTTGAATCTGAACTAATATTCACTGAGTATTACTGGTTGCTCAGCTTGACCTGTTTCTTGCCCTGTCTAATACAGTGTAAGGTGTCTGCATTCTAGATTTTGATTTAGGAAATGCTTTTTGTTCTTACTGTTCAGTGGCAGGGGTGTAATAGGTAGGCACAGTGGGAAGACTTGTAGATTAAAACTCTACACATCTTCTGAGATATTCTTTTCAGACCAGAGGTGAGGATGTAGGAGAAAAAACATTCAGAAAGCAGCTTACAGTGAGTTAACCACAGCACAATTTAGCTATATTCTTAGAAGGATGACTCATTCTGCAAATACCACCATATAAAAGAAATTACTTATACTTCATAAAATAGGATTTCAGTTTAAGTGGACGATTCAGTTTTACATTAGTATTTTTAATAGTGAACTGGATATAAGATATAGCTCCATAAAAAATCCATGTATAACACAGAAGCAAATTTCTAAAAATAATGTGAGGAATTTATATAAAACGATACCAAGCTTCAAGCACATCCAATAGGCAATATTGTAAAGCATCTTGTGTGGCTTTCCTATGTGATCTGGAAGTTGAAGAAGAATAGTGTAATTTAATAATGTAACTCAAAGAGTTACAAAGAGACTGTTATGGGTCTGGCTAGGCCTAAATGTAGGCTTCAATTTGCAAAGCAGGCCTCAGATTATCAGCAGACTTGAGCTGGGTTAGGCAGCTGACAGCTGACTTCTACTGGCCCATGGTATTCCATACCATATTCTGATGCCACAGCAGGTATAAAAACAGGTTTAGGAGGAGTTCTCTCAGTTTCCATCATGGCCAAGGTAGAGACAGGACATACTGCCGCTGTCGTGTTGAGGTGGGCCTTGCTGCTGCTGCAGGGCTATGTTGCATTTTGTTTGAGTTCGGGGAAGTAAACATTTTATTGTTATTCTCTCTTTCTTTTCCTTGCTGGGTGTCTTTTGGGGTGCTTTATGGATCCGGAGTGATGGGATCTGTTTTTGGTAGGAGGTAGAGGATTGTTGTTATATCTAACTTGTGTAGGTGTGTGTTATACTGTAGTTTACTTTTAATTTTCTCTTGTCTGTATAAATATATAAACCTGTTTTAAGTTTTCCAGTTTTTTTTTCCCTTTTCTCAGTGGGGTGAGGAGAATGCTGTGTTTGGGTTGTTGGCATTTTGCCAGCTGAACCAAACAGAGACAAAGATATTGGATCAAGAAAATTAATTTTGCAGAATAAGATGTTCTGTAGTGGCAGAATTTTCTGAAGGTCATGTTAATCATACATGAAAAATCAACAAAGAGAAAATGGAAACATTAAGGAGCTGAACAAAGGATACTTTCATTATATAATCAGTATAAGAAATAATGCAAGCTAACTCAAGTAATTCAGAATCAAATGAACAGCTCCAAAAAGTGGATCAAATGCAAGACTTGACCTTAATACAAATTGCTTTTTATCAGCATGGAAAGCAGTCATTTAGAAGTACAGTACAAACTGGCCAGTGATACTGCTCCTTCTCCATGATAATTCTGCCCACTCAAGCACTTAGACTTTTTTTCACAATATGACTACAGAAGATACTGTTCAGTACTTTCAGAGTTTTAGTTCTCCTTCTTAGAAGTCCAGCTACAGCACTCTGCAATTTTTTTAGTGGTTATTTAGACCTAAGAGACCTTTTAAGACACAATTTGGTTTGGGTAGTGTTGTGACATCAGGTACCCATCTAGTCATTCTGTCACTCCCCTTCTCAGCAGGATGGGCAAGAGGAGAAAATAAAACTAAAAAACTCATAGATCAAGATAAAGGCAGTTTAATAATACAAAATCAAAGGTCATGTGTGCAAACAAAGGAAAACAAAAGATTTGTTGTCTACATCCCATGAGCAGGCAATGTCTGTCTACTTCCAAGGAAGCAGGGCTTCAGTACAGGTAATGATTCTCTGGAGACAAACACTGTCAATAGCAAATGCCTCTGCAGCTGCACAGGGAAATGGGGAACAGGACTGTCAGCTCATTACTTGTTGTCTCTGCCACTCGTTTCTCTTCAAAGAGAGGACTCCTGACACTCTTCCCATGCTCCACTGTGGGGTTCTGCCCACAGGAGGCAGTCCTCCCCACCAACTGCTGCAATGGGAGTCATTCCCATGGGCTGCAGTTCTTGACAAAAGGCTCCAGTCCGGGTCCCTGCCACAAGGCCAGCAAACCTGCTATATTGTGGGCTCCTCTCCCCATGGGTGCACAGGTCTCACTGGGAATATGATCCATTGCAGGCTTCCCACAGGGTCACAGCCTCCTTCAGACATTCATCTGCTCTGGCATGGGGAGATACAGGTGGATATCTGCTCCACTATGGACCTCCATGGGCTGCAGGAGGACAGCCTGCCTCACTATGGTCTTCACTGTGGTGCTGCAAGGGAATCCCTGCTCCAGAGTATTTCCTCCCTCTCCTTCTTCACTAACCTTCGCATCTGCAGGGCTGTTTCTCTCACATAGTCTTACTTCTCTCTCCATCTGCAAAATGTACTGGTTTTTTTCCTCTTCTTAATTTTGTTATCCCAGAGGTGCTACCACCATTACTGATGGGCTTGGCCTTGGGCAGCAGTGGGTCCATCCTGGAGCCAGCTGGCATTGGCTCTGTCAGACATGGCGAAACTTCTGTCAGCTTCTCACAGAAGCCACCCCTGTATCCCCCCCAGTACCTTAACTTTGCCAAGTAAACCAAATACATGCAGCTGTCTAGCTAGTTTGGATTAACTGTTCTTGTAGAGGAATGTGACATTAGAAGAAATTTTTAATTATTTTTTTCAGATTAATTTTAGACTTTTTCAAATTACTAGTTACTTGCTAAAAAGAATAATCAGCAGAAGGCATCTATAGATTAATCTTTGCAAAAGCCCATGCATCCAGAGAAATACAGGCT
This sequence comes from Poliocrania exsul, assembly GCA_035041345.1. Classification (NCBI taxonomy): domain Eukaryota; kingdom Metazoa; phylum Chordata; class Aves; order Passeriformes; family Thamnophilidae; genus Poliocrania; species Poliocrania exsul. The sequence goes on from JAWWLZ010000156.1 coordinate 4,339,927, forward strand.
CCTGGTGCTGCATTCTCAAGGATTAAGTGCTTCTCAAGGGCTATTCACTACCCACAGGAGCCCTCCAGGAAGGCCCACAACATGGTGAGCAGCTGGACCACCACAGGCAGGATGGAAACAGGCAGGAAAGCAATGAAAGCACTGAAGCCAAGCTCCTTAACTGTGCTTGGCATTCCTGGTGTCATGCAGTTCTAAAGCAGGACAGAAAAGCTATTCAGCCTAGGGTGAGCAGCCTGAAAGCAGATTTTAACCTCTATTTTGGCAGAGACAAAAGTGACACACTGGCAGATTTCTCATTATACTCATCCTGTGATGTTCTACACTTGGTGTTCGGAGTAGTACTGGCATGCCTAAGTGAGGGAAGCAAATCACAGGGGACAAGGCTAGCTGTAAAATGGAAGAGAACACAGAAAGCAGCAACCAGAATTTCAAAATTGCTTTCCTTCCATTTCCCTTTGGGTTTTTTTAGCTCTTTGACCTTACTGTTCTTATCTCCACCTGTATCTTTATTCTTATTTGAGTACAAGGGTTGCATCTTTGCTTTGCTGCAAGAATGATGACAATTGACTTCTGTTAGAAATAGGTTCAGAAGTTCAAGTCTACTGAGCTATTGCAAACTTCAGGCACTGCACAGAATATTAAGATGAAACAGTATGTCTCATGTGTTACAGTTCTTCAGGATTCAAACTCAAAATTGACTCACTAAATAATTTTGCTACATGGAAAACAAGCACCAGACAAGACATATCTCTGCATAAAGGCTGTTTCTGGATGCAAACATTTATTACCTTCAGGTAAGAAAATCTGGAAAGTGATGGGGCTGAAATCGGGCTGAGCTGAACTCTGATGACCAGCTATTTTTATCTATCTTATTTATTCACTGCACGTAACTATGGTGGTACCGTGACTTTTGAGAATATACAAAGGTCAGTCCTTCAGTATAGAGGATCTAGAGTATCATTATTTCCAAGTCAATTCTGCATGTTGCTAAGACATTTTAACACAGTACATCCACTTTAGCCTTCACACAACACAAGCTCAGACACTCCTTTAAACACACTAGTATCTCCAGGTGCCTATCCTCACTGAAGTCAATGACAAAGCTTTTACTCACTGTGCAGAACCCTGGAGAAAGAATTAGAGTATCTTGATAAAAAGCAGATTTTTAAGCACTTTGATAAAGCTATGTGGGGTAGACAGCAGGGTATGGCCCAGTAAGGTAGTGAGGTTCCCTCAGGCCTCTGTGTGGTCTGTGGTCGGTTTTCTTCCCTTCTGCGAGTTTTGGGGCTTCCTAGCTCTCCATAATCCAGCAGAGCTCCCTGAGCAAACAGGGAAAAGCATTAAAAGATAATAGTTTCCTGCAAGCCTGGTGAGCTGAACCAGCTCATCATGAGGTACAAGAAATGCCAGACTTGTCTTGCAGGAGAAACCAGTGAGCCAAGTGTGAGTGAAAATAAAACAGTCTTTAGGGGGCTCAGGGAACACTACATCAAGGAACACTTTTATTCCAAAAATGAGCTTATCAGTTCTTTTTTAGGCAGATATACACACCAGTTTCCTTTTCATTTTTATCTCAAGCAATATTCAAATATCTCCAGTTTATTCCATGCTGAAAATGTAACTTGTAATGTATTTTATTTAAGTGAGAATTGCCAGTCTTCATGAATGACCCTGTCATTTAGATTTGTAAATTAGTGATTTTTCTTAATCTGCAGAACAGAATTAATAGATATTTGCAAAGATTTTGAATACTTTTCCTATAGGTAAAATGTCTCCCTAAAAAAAGCCAAAGTGAAAGGCAGAACATAAAAGGTTGTCAGAAACCAAGACTTTTTCACATGTGTACTTAAAATAAATGGAACATAGGATTGATTATTGCATACCTGCCTCATACCAGTGCTGACATAACTGAAAGATAGGATTTGTATTTGTAATCTTGATAACCTTCCTTGTGTGAACAGACATTTTGCTTCTTTAAAAAAAACTCAAACAAAAAAAAAACAACACCCCCCCCAAATGCACTTTGTTACAGAGAACTGTGTAACTTTCTTATTCTCTCTGATTTGTAAATACACACTGACCTGTGATAACTGAGATTTTGTTCAAGAACACAGCTGAGCTACTACTACATATATTCTGTACCAGAAGAAAGGAAGGACAGAAGGTTAACTCCTATCATGTTCTTTCTTTGCCAACCATGAGAAAAAAAATTAGTGCAAGTTAGAGAAATAGGCTTGCTTTCATACAAGAAATAGGAAAAGCAGGCTCCTTTCTTCTTAATAATTTGTTATGTAAAGCATTCCAAGTAATGCCACTTTCTTAGAAAATCTGCTGCTTTTTAGTATATAGAATCATAGAATAGAATAGAATCATAGAATCGATTGGGTTGGAAAAGACCTCCAAGATCATCAAGTCCAACCCTTGGTCCAACTCCA
>JAWWLZ010000156.1:4342461-4367536 GCA_035041345.1 Poliocrania exsul
ATGAAAGGATGACAAGAGTCTCTGTCATCAATGTAAAGCATCACAGCACAAGATGCATTATGGAAAGTTCAGGACAATTTTTTTTTTTTTTTTTTTTTTTTTGCACTGGCACTTGACTGGGCTCTTAAGAAATAGAGTGGAATGGAGGAGAGTAATTGCAGAAATTTTAGAAATAGAAGCTAAATGTTGAGAATTCAAGAGGACTGGAGATGTGAAGGTGAGTAAAAGGGGCTGAGAGGAGTCTGAAATTTCAGGAGGGAGAAGAGGGGGGACCCAGGAGGTTTTCAGACTGCAGTTGACAGAATAAACATTAGGGAGGGCAGAACAAAGATCAGGAGAGAACACAGCAGGAAGAATCAAGTTTCAGAAACAGGAAAAAGAATTCATCCACATTATATTTTGGAGTCTGGATTTAGAGCTGGACAATAGCAGACTAATTAGCCACTAATAGCATCAGAATGTCACCGTCACCTGGGCCAGAGGGAGAGTGCTCTGCTCTGTTACTTTGCTGCTGCTTAGAAAGAGCTGCATTGTCAGCACCCAAAGTTTAGCTGAGTTCCTTCAGGGAGAGTGGAATTAGGAGTTCCTTAAATCGGTTCAAATTATAAAGTAACTAGAGATGGGTTAATGTCCAGTAGAGTACAGATGGCATTCACTGCCCAGTGGTTATAGTGCCTGACCCCTCAAAAGCCCAGAATTGGGCACTGGAGCCTTGATAGACAACTGCTGACTTAAAGATTTCAGTGAAGAACCCTTATGATATGCCATTAAAAAAAAATCCATTTTTGTCCAACCTTATTATGGAAGGCATATTAAACAACATTTCTGATCCTTACAGCTTTACTAACTCTTTGTCAAAGAACTTGGACATTCTGTGCAATACCATAATCTAAGATTCATATTTTAAACATTCTCAGTAGCTCGTGTGCTTAAAGCTTCTTTGAAAGAAGTAACTTATGCAAGTAAGTTTTGTATTTCTGTGAAATTTATCTTCAAATATTTGACTGAAGTTTTGAGACGTCTCTCTTGATTTCATGAGATGTGAAACATTTAATTAAAATTGACTTAAAATCTAAAGAAATACATGGGGAGCTGGTTCAGATAACTTAAACATAGGATAGGGAAAGACTTTATATATTTGCATATTTTATTACTGGATATAAAAAGCAATTTTTCAAATAAATGCTAGTTCTTCTGAGTCTTCTACCCATTTATCTGTAGAAAGATCAAACAGAGTATGAAATTTCAGTATGCTCTGACTTCCTCAGCTGCACTAAAAATGTTTCAGTCCTGGATGTCCAATGCAAGTTAGTGGAGGATGTTCTGTGATTTAATTGGTCTCTACTGGTTTTATGCTCAAAGGACAGTTTCTTTGAGACAGCTAGCAAAACTCTTCTAAGAGAAATAGCAATCAATATCTGAGAGGGGTTTATTAAAGGAAAATGTTATCTTCTTTGTCTAGTTCAGTGTAAAAGTTTCATACATTATTTCAATTTTAGTCACTGGATTTTTTAAATTATTAATACTGCTCTGTGTATAATTTTATGCCCTTTGTTCTTTTCTATAACTGACTTCAATATAGGGTAAGAGTTACTGAAGTTTAGATTGAAATCCTTTGCAATTTCTAAAAATAGATAGAATTCCCACCTACCCCAATGCCTGAACTTCTGAGAATTTAAGAGCAGTGTGTTCACTGGTCCTGCTGTGCATTGGGTGCATCTACAGAGACTTAAAGAAAGAGCATTTTAATGCTTTAAATGATCTTCCATTTAAAACTTCACAGCTGATAATCCATGTGTCCTACTAAGAACATGTTACCACTGTCCAAATATGCAATTTTATTAAGTATAAATAATTTTCCAAGTGATTCTTCATCTTGAGTTTTGCTGTTTGCATCTGCAGATGTCTAAAATTTGCCATGAGATTGTGCATATTATGGCTGTAGTTGTCCTTTTTGTCATGCCCAGCATATTCCCTGATAGTGAAAGCTTTACGTATACTTTTTTTTAAGATGTCCATGTCCTAAAAAGAAAGGGGGATTAATGATAATTATTGATTCTTACTAAATACAGTGGGTGATCATAGAATCATTAAGGTTAGAAAAGACCTCCAAATTCATCAAGTCCAATCATTGTCTCGTGGTTTAGTGAGCATAAAGTTATTCAGTTGAAGTGCCATAGGTGCTCATTTTCTGAACACATCCAGGGCTGGAGACTCCACTACTTCCCTGGGCAGCCCATTCCAGAGCTTATTCACTCCTTCAATTAAGAAATTTTTCCTGATATTCAACCTGATTATTGACTTTTACTTTAAAGAAAAAAGGTCATTATGTATGGATTTATGGATTTTTTTTATATTGTGGGTTCATCCCACTACACAAAGTTAGAGCAGAGTGCTGGAATAACAAGTTTTTAACAAGTGGAAATAACGGTGTAGCAGAAGGGCAAGGGAGACTGCAGAACTTCACATTCTGTTGGCAGGTGGAAACTCATTAAAACTGCACATGCTTGAGGAGGTAGCAGATACATTCTGCTCTGCTATTGAGACAATTCCCACAGAAATATTCCTGTTTCATCTGTCTGATAAATGGTGATCTTGGAATAGGAAGTGGTTCTTCTGCAGGCAGCTGTGCAATTCAGTGCTGCAGACTCCCTTTCTCTGTGTGCTCTAAAGATGAAGCCTATTGCCTTAGCCATTTACAAATCAAATCTTTTCATGTCACCAACTGCTCTTAGAGAGGAGCACAGATGTAACTCGCTGTTTGCCTCAGAAGGGAGGACAGCAAACAGGCTCCAGCCCCACTAGAATCTCTGCTCCACAGCATTGCTGCAGCACTTCCCAGGAAAGGAGAGTGCTTGGAATAGCTTTTCTTTGGAGTGCTGGAAAACAACACTGCACTTAGAATAATGTAAAAGGGGCAAAACTCTAGAATGTCTAACTTCTCATGTAAGCTGTGCACTTTAAGACAAAAATATCCCTCCATCCCCCTCTGCTGTGAGCAGCTTTCTGGTGGCTGCAGCTGGATGAGGGGTTTCTGGCTGTGTTGCAGAAATGTGTGAATTTGAGGAAAGAGAGTGTTGTTACGGCCTTTCCCCCCCTCCCTTTTGGCTATTTATGGCCCCACAGACATTTCTTTTTGCTGTTTGCAGCTCCAACTGCCATGTCTACCTTCAGGAAGGACTGCAGGGTTTGAGAAGGCTGCTGGAAGGGGGAGGGCATTGCCCCTCCTGCATGACAGTCATTTGCCAGTCAGGGGCACTGGACAGACACTTCATAAAGTTTCTAAACACTTTGACATAATCTGGAGGTTTTCAACTAAAAGTAAATGATACCAGTTCTGCTGCTGTCTCTTTGTGAAAGCAGATAAACTGATTGAATACTGTTTTCCTATGGGTATTAATTGTAGTGCAGCATAACATGAATCCACCAGCAGAGCACTTAAAACTAAAGCAACAATGTCAATTTGAGCTTAGTTTAATCTAATTCAGAGGGATAGAGCTTAAATCTTATATAACACATATGGTCATCTTTATTTTTCTCTTCTGTTGTAATAGGAAGTTTATACCAAGAGTTTGAAGAAGTTTAAACCTTTAAACTGAGAAGGATGTCAACCCAAAGACTGGACAATATTGGACAAAAGTTCATTTTTTGAGCCTTCAGCAGATTCGGAATTGTTTTCCTGAACTGACCTGTAGTTTGATATTTTAGAGATATAAAGATGTGAGTGGCATGGAGATGTCAGTGTATAAAGTTCTTTCATCCACAAAAGCACAGCATGTGAAAATTGCAAGTGATAGAGTAGATTTTTTTTTTTTTGTCATGTAACAAGAAGCATTCTGAGTGACTTCAGCACGGTTTTCTTCTTGTCAACAAGATAATTTGAAGAAAAATAGCTGTGCTTCCAAAATAATAGTGACTCCTGTCATAGAATTGCTGAATACTTGGTTCTGCTACAAGGATTTTTATTAGAGAGAAGCAAAACTAATTTACAAACATCAAGAACGAGGATGTGATAAACCTGGTGCTGCTTGGATGTTCAGAGAATGTGCACTGTCAGTTTAGCTCCAAATGTGCTGTGGCAGTCAGGAACACTTGCCAAACCTCACTGCAGCCAAAGCCCACTCTGTATTCCAAAAGGATTTCTTGTTTTTCTAAGAGGGACAAAGGTTATGAAGCCTGACTTGATGCAGTGTATGTCTCCATCATCTGGGTATTCAAAAACTGTGAGTGGATGCCCTTAAATTCCTTTGCAGCCATTCAGTTACATGGATTAGGAATGTAACTTAACTTCACTCATGTGGTATTTTAATTTGAAACATGCAGGAGAGGTGGAGACAAAGAGTGAAGAAGCAGCAGCCAAGGATTAAAAAAAGCTTTTAAGTTCACCCTAAAAAGAAATAAATTGCATCCATCCATCAGTTACTTTGCCTGTGGGCATTTTTAAAATTCTGAAAGTCCAACACTTTGTTGATAGTGTTTGCCTATAAATGTGTATTACCAGTCACTATTTCAGCTTTGGCATTGATACAAAATATTACAAATTCATAATTGTCCACACCATGGAGACCTACAAGAGGTTTGATAATGACAGTTTCACAGATTCCTATACCTCTGTCAGCAGGGCTTTTACTTATTGGTCTTGCTTTGTGTTCTAATGAAGCGTGGAAATAGCCACAAAGAGTAATAACATGAGCTCCTGGCTCTGCTTTTATCATGGCACTTATTTCTCCCTTCATTTAAGAAGAAACACATTGTTATGGCCTCCCCACCACCTTTGTGAAAGCAATTTAATATAATTTTCTCTCTTGGATACTTCCTGGCATCTCCATGGGGACTTTTTAGCCATTGCTAAACTCATAATATCTTAAGGCACATCCCAAAGTATTCCCTATTAACACTTAGTCTTTCTGATGCAAAAACTATATGGTATTTATACCACAAAGTTGGTTTAATTTGTTATTTCCTCAGCAGCAAATCAGAGGATATATTTTTAAATACAAGGACACCTTTCTCTTGTCTCTAACAAAAGATGGAGCACAGTAACTGTGCTGCATGTAAACGAGACTGCAGCTCTGCAACTGGGAAATTATGACCTTTGAATTGGATATTATGTTTATTTGAACACATATGTATCCCAGCTACAAATCAGTACTAAATTATACAAGTCAAGGCCTCTGACTTGAAACAGCTGCTAAAGGCAGAAATCAAATGCATGAAGACACCTGACAGAAATTCAGATACTGGCAAGTTGTAGTAGGTGCTTTCAAACACCACTGAGTTCTTTTACCAGTATTTTTGCTTTGACTTTTATCAGTGCAAAGGCATCACACGATTCCCTCTGAAAATAAAGATATCTAAGAAAGATGAAATAAGAGAAAAATCTATATCTGAATCTATTATTTGCCTCTTGCCTAAGAGAACAGTTCATTGCTGCAGTGGTCTAACGAGCTGTGCTGGCATCTGACTGAATTCTTAACAAAACACTGGTGCTCTCTCCAGTCACAAACAGAATTTTTGGAGTGACACACAAAGACGGGGGATTGTACTTTTGATTCCACAAGAAAAGTTTGAGAGCACTCAGAATTCCCCATTGCACAGAGCAAATCTGCTTGGGCAGAAGGAACCGAGGAAGGGAAGGGGAAGGCACTTTAATATTAATGTAGAAACAGCTGCCACCTAAGGCTGATGTGTATGGCTGTCCCAGGGTCTGTGACCTTGGTCTGCACTGACTGCTGCCCTACCCATTCATAAAATGATGACTTGCACTCCCAAAGAGGCAATATTGAACCCAAACTGCTGCACAGTGACTGAGGGAGTGACACATGTGAGGGAGGGGTTATGCTCAGGTAAAACTGTGACTGAGTAAGACTCACAGAATGGTTGGGGTCAGAGGGGACCTCAAGGATCACCCCTTGCCATGGGCAGGGACATCTCCCACCAGCCCAGATTGCTCCAAGCCCTGTCCAGCCTGGTCTTGGACACTCCCAGGGAAGGGGCAGCCACAGCTTCTCTGCCTGATCTGTGCCAGGGTCTCCCCATGCTCAGAGTAAAGATTTTTTCTTGATAGCTAATCTAAACTTACTCTCTGACAGTTTGAAGTCATTCCCCCTTGTCCTGGCACTCCATGCCCTTATAAAAAGTTTCCTGCTGCAAGATAACTATGCAAAAAAAGTTTATTTTTTTACTCACTCTCTGTATTTCTGCTAATCTGAAGTTTTCTGAGGGAGAAGACAGGAATAGCCATTAAAGCAGACCTAAGATCTTGCTTCTCTCACCCTCTAATGAATGCCATAAGAAGCAGCCTGCCAGGTCTCATTATCAGGTAATCATGCTGGACCTGAAATAACTTTGCTTCTGAAGCCTTATCAGAAACTGACCTTTTCTTAAAACCTTTTAATAAATTGTCACTTTCTGATGTAACTAATCTTGGAAAAAATTGTGGCCAAGGGTTTGCCTATTACTTTTACTTTGACATAAGCACATGGTTGTGCATATATGTTTACACACCCACAACCCTTACAGCACTATTGATCAACCAGTATTTTTGTGAAATTTTAGTGTTATTTTCAGCCATAGACTTTTTTTTTTCTGATCTTTCTATGTAACTGAAAGGCTTTGGGAAATATAGATGCAGGCATAATTAATTGAAGTCTAGTGCATTTATGCCAGTGTTTTAAACTTCTCAGTGGGCCACTTAGATTTTGGGAGTGAGTGAGTAGAAATCCCCAGCTCTTTTCATGCCAGTCTCATAACAGAGGAACAGTTTCATGGCTGTGCTGCTCCTTTCACCTTCTGTTCACAAAAGTTGCACTCAGCCTTTCTTGCTTTAGGCTTGAACAGTTGTCTGGTAAACCTGTGGTCTGGTTTAGGGTTTTCTCATGTGGCAGGAAACAGAACCAAGCCATGGTTACCTCCTATGGGAAGAAGGAGGAGAAAACAGAAGAGAATTCAGGTAGTAATGGTTACTATGGCCCTTTCAGGGCTGACACAGAGTTGTGCATGAAATACCATCCTTTCCTTGAGATCCTAAGGAATTAAGATGCATCCTGAAACAACAGTTTTCTTTGTTATGTGCAAGGTGCATTTATATATATTTAGTGTTGGGTTGAACAATTTCTAGCACAACAGAAATATGAAAATAGTATTATATCTGAATAGAGTTATATTAGAAATATGAAAATAGTATTATATCTGGACCCCTTCTCTACTAACAAACTACTAAAAAAAACCTAAAAAAAAAACCCAGCAGCTGCAGTCCATATCTATTTAAATTCCCCAAATTGCACCAGGCCTTATATGCTTGAAGCCCTGTGCCATAAAAATGGTACAACCAAGCTCTTTTTAATTTCCTGTTACTTCAAAGTTCATGAGTTTCTTCCCAACTGACTAAACGAAAGAGCAGGATCCAGACCCTTCCCTGTCTTTGAACACCCTTTTCCCACTGCTGATCTCTCAGTGACAGCAGTGACTTTCCAGGGTTCAGCCCCAGCTCCTGCATTGAATTTCCTTGGGAATAAGGGGAAAGGGGAATCTGTGCCCCCAGCCCATGGCAGTAACTCCACCTGGGCTTAGCTCCATGTTACAGTTTGTGTGACTCACCACAGGGCAGCAAAATATACCAAGAAGATCGATGGAAACACCGTGAGGACTTAAACACTTGGGCAAGTACCACCTCAGGGTAGATGGCATTGCATATACCCATAAACATCACTGAGATAAGCACAGTCAGCCTGGCAATGCATCATATTGTACACTCACAGCTGAGGAGGAGTTTTTACATAATCCTTATGAACACAGGGACTGAAAGGGTTCTCTGGATCACCAAATACAGCCCTCCATTGCTGTAGGCAACTGTGTCATATAAACCTCCAAAAAGCGATGCATTTCATTTTAAATTAATGAATTTTGCTCTGACTCATTGTCCTCAGAGATAATTCTACTTCCTTGTCTGATAGTTCAAGGAGCAGGTTCCAGTCTAAATTTATTCCAGGACATATCATTTATACCTATTCTTTGCTAAAATCAAAAAACAAGTAACCAGTGAAACAAACAGAAAACTCTCACCAATCCTCAGGCTTATGTTCATGTATAATGTTTATGTAGCACTGTTATTTTTAACTGACAAACCTGGAGTTACAGTTCTATCAGTCTTTGTTATCAGCTTGTCAGCTACTTGATAAATATATTTTATCATCTCTGTGGGAGATTTAGTCATTTAGATGGTAATTCCTGTTTCATAGGTATGTTCTGAACTAGGTGCCACATATAATCATCTATAGTATTACTGGTGATAAATTTGAACAGTTTTCATGTCTGTACATTTGTGTGTAGTTTTATTATGTAGGAATTTAAACAAGTCAGTTCTGTCTGGGCCATCTTCCTCTTCAAACTTCTTAAGGTTGTTGCACTTCTGATATGTGACAGCAAGAGAAAGCAACAAAACCCATCCTGATAGACTGGACACCACCAGTAATTAATTGATAATTATTGATTATCAAAACAGCAACCCATTTCTCATCCCTGCCTGCTAACATCATTTATTACGGTATCAAAAGGGAAGCACAGAGATGTTAGAAACCTCTTAGTCTTTAAAACTGCTTTAAACTTAAAACTGTTTCTTTTCATCCACACTTTGTGGGTGATTGGGGCCATCTCCAGCTGAACTAGAATGAATGTTCTCCATGTTCTCATTGTGGCCTTGCAGCACCTTAAGGGAGCTTGTATAAAGGAGGGAGAGGGAATTTTTATGTGGGCAGACAGTGACAGGACAAGGGGAATGGTTTCAAACTGACAGAGGGCAGGTTTAGATTAGATGTTATGAAGAAATTATTTTCTGTGAGAGTGCTGAGACCCTGGCACAGGTTCCCAGAGAAGCTGTGGCTGCCCCATCCCTGGGAGTATCCAGGGCCAGGTTGGGTTAGGGTTAGGCTTGGAGCAACCTGGGCTAGGTGAAGGTGTCTCTGCCTTCTGTCCCTTCCAACCCTATGTTCTTCTATCCCAATTGTTTAATATATCCACCAAAATATCCACTCAAATGGATCTCAAATACATCAGTATACAGGAAAGTTCTTCCCTAAAAAAAGAGCATTATGTATTTCATATGATACAAAATGATGTCTCAATTCCAATTAAGAAAGTCATCATTTTTGAGTAGTCTGAGCTATGACTGAATATTTATTCTGGTCTGTTTGTGAAGTGTCCTATGACCTTGGCAGTGTAGTAGAATTGAGTTTAAAATTATTTTTTTCCATATAAACTTTAGATGCTCAGGTTGTTTTTTGCAGCCTGTCAGCCAGCTGCAAATTGCTTCACAGTTGTCTGTCCACACTTACAGATCAGCCTTCTGGGAGGGAACCGGGACAGAGTGAGAGGGTGGCATTAATGAAAGCCAGACAAGCTCTTCCACATTTTGTATTAGATGCTTCATCTACACAGTCTCAGCCAGATCTTTTCCCTAAGTACTTCTGAAAGCTCTTCTATCCACTGTGCTTTAGACCATGTGCTGTAAATCTGTAGAAGGGAACAATAATTTTAGCTGATTTTTTAGTTATTTTAGTAAGCATGTTCATACATTTTGTCTAAATAGTGACTCATTTGCAACTCTCTGTATCTTTGCAGAATTGGTTGTGGTTTTGGTTTCTGAGCATTGGTTTACAAAATAAAACACCACATTCCAAGTGATTTAGAAGTGGTGAAGGGGAAAAATTGGGTAAAGGGGAAAAAAAATAAATTGAAATAAATTGGGATGCTTTTGAAACAAAAATAGAGATGGTTCAAATAAAAAAATTAAAACCAAAACACACAATAGGCAATATTTCTCTATCAATAAAAGGAAAACACTTCTCAAGTCTAGAGAACTAGGAAACCTGAGAGAAGTCTGCAGAGTTGGCCCTCCCAAGCCAGTCCTTCAGTGTGTGATGCATTTCCACAGTGCTCAGGGACTGCTCACAGCTCTCCCAAACTCCAAAGGTGTTTATTTCAGAAGGGAGCATAAAAGGTGACATTTCATCTTTCATGGATTTTCTTGTAATCAGAGATAGGTCAGGGTTAATTAGGTTTAATACAATGTTGTGTTTCGGGTGTTTTTTTAATCAGAGCACAGTGATTGTCACCTGGCACAGTGTGTACAACCCAACTTTTAACTTTTGTTCTGTTCAGTAAGTAAAGAGATTTCCAGAACAGCAGAATTTGCTGCAAAGACATTGGGTTGGGACTCACAAGACATGAAATTTATTCCTCATTCTACTGCTGACCTGCTGTGTGCCTTCCATAAAAATCACTTCAACTCATCCCTTTTTGTTGACACCCTTTGCTGTAACTTCCTTATACAAGTAGTGACCTTCTAAGCCAGTAAAATGACTTTATAATTGGAAGCTGGGCTTTTTAACCTCCTCAGTGTAAACACTGTCACTCTTCCTCTCTAAAAATCTCTGCATCAATTCAGTCCTGTTAAAAGCTTGATCCATAAGTAGCACAATACAATTAAAATGTCTTCAACTTTTTCATCAATAGCAAAATTCAGTACAACAAACTGACACTTATTGGGAAATTATGGTTATGAAGTGGCTTATTGTTTGATGGAGGCATTCCAGTTGTCCAGCCAACAGGCAGCATCAAAACCTTCCCACTTACAGGAATTCCTAAGGGAATAGTCAGTACAGGAAATAAGGAATTAAAAAGCAGAATGAAATGCTCATCAGTCACTCATTTCCAAGTATGGTTCTTCTTGGACCAGACTGAAACCTTCTGTCCTCCTCAATTATTTTTTTGGGGGGGTGGAAAGGGCTAAGGAGGACAATGGAATAAAGATTCTCAGACCCAAGGCTTTCCTTAACTATGAGCTGATAAAAGAAAATGGAGGTTTCTGGTAAAAGTTTGTCAGATATCTCCTGTGATAAAATAGCTCTGCATTAGCAATAATTAAAGCTCTCATTTCCTTTCCTTTTCTCTACAATGATTGTTACAACTTTGCTGTTCTCTAAGCAAAAGAAAAAAAAAAGGTAGAAAATGCAGGGAAGGCAGAAAGGAAAAAGAAGTGAAATGATGAATTGCATTCAGCACCAAAAATATGTAGGGAGAAGAGTTAGAATGGCTGTTAAAGAACTCCTATCATGAAAGATAAGAAAGCTCACAGAACATCAGTCATTCTTATTCTGCATGTTTGCTGGCACAGTCAAGGCAATAAACAAAACATACGCTTCCCTTTGTGTAGTACACAAAAGCAGGATCTGAAGAAAAATAACAGGAGAGCACTAGAAGGGAGTCAGCTAAAATAAAATAGATTCCAGGGCTGCCATTTGCAGTATCCTGCAGTGTTTGCAGAAGTTTTTTCCTCAAGCATTAGTTGTGTTAGAACTTCAGAGAGCTTCCTGAAAGTCTTTGTGGAGCAGGTTGTGTTAATTCCTACAGCATTCAAATGATGTTTTGGCCTGGCAATAATATGCAAAACTCCTGGAAGGCTGTGTTTAAAACAAAAATACAAGCAATTCTTGCTAAATTGCTCCTTCCTGCACCTTCAGACACTGTCACACAACATTCACTGCAGTAAGCACATTAAAAATGCAGTCTCAAGGTCTAGTCAGCAGTCTGCTTCTGTAGTAGGTTAAAGCAAAGGAGTGCTATAAAATGAATCTCTAACTTGTTCCGTGGTTCCCCAGCTGCATCCTGTGCTCATCCCCTTGCTGCACAGACACACTGCTTGTTCAAATGGCCAAGGGTAAGAAAACCAATCATCAACTTAACATACAGTAACACTTACATGCTGGAATCAAATCTCTTTCACAGGGTGGTTGGGGGCTGGCTGGGTGGAGTTTGTCACAAGACTCCTTGCAATGACACTTTCAGAAGGATCAGGTGAGACTTCCCAGACCACTGTTCTAAAAGGCAGGGCTCCATCGATGAACAGGTGCCTGGGAAGACAAATTGCATAACTCTGAATGTCCTCCTTCTCTTCCTCCTTACTCTGAGCTTTTAGTTCTGAGCATGATGGTCTGGGATATCCCTTTGGTCAGCTGAGGTCTTGGGATCACCTCTCCTGATTGTGGCACATCCCACCTTCTTGTGCACCCCCAGCCTTTACAGCCTGTAGAAGCCCAGAGTTTTAAAAAAAAACAAAAAACAACAAAACCAAAGAAAAACATTAAAAAAATACTATTTATAACTCATGTGATCTAAGCCTGATATTTAAACTCACCACTTATAAGGAATCTTTTTCAGATTTTAAAGAAAAGCAGATTTCACTGTGCAGGAGTTCATTCTACAGCTGGAGGGGGGAGGGAGGAGGTACCAACATCTGCAACTAGAACCAAAACTTTCAACTGCCAAATTCATGATAATTTAGATCCAAGGTTTTCTAAAGGACAAAGCACAGACTACTAATTCCCATCTCAAAAGTATCATCTCTATAGTCTTATTCTTTGATGTGTAAAAACTGAGGTGCAACCAAGACTTACCTGTGAAAACATGGCAATTAGTTCTGCATGAAAGCAATCAATATTGTAACAGTCAAGAAAAGGAACAAGCTCTTCTGTCTCACATATATTGTCCCAGAACAGCCTCCTTCCAGAAGGATGATCAGGAACACTGGGAAATATTTAACAGCAAAGGGAATATTTATTTGAAAAATAAAACTGTGGCCCTCAAAGCACTCAATTATTGGTCTAGAGGGTTACAAACTAAACAGGAAAACAAAACTTTTAAAGTGTTAGGTCTGGAAAAAATGGAAATGAGCCGGAATTTGTATTCTGAAGAAGAGCTAAAGTAGAGCAAGAGAAGAAAACAGCTGCTTCAGGAATACAAACGTTAAATTTATTAATGCAAGAGAGGACAGTATGATTAAGTTGTTTAATGTACTGTGTAAAGCACCAGAACAGTTGGCTTAGTATATTTAACCAGGAAGGATAAAAAAGCCATGAGCCCAGGCTGGAGTTAAGTTTATCAATGGGTTATATTCCTAATCTTTTATATTATTTTTGAATTATTGATTTTTCCTCTCGTGCTCTATTCTGGAAAAAACTGTATTGCAATACAGAAGTGCCTCAAGAACAGCAATGGCAGCCCCGCTCAGTGTTGGGGCCCGGCTGGCTGCAGGTCCCTGTGTGTGTGACACTGAGCTGGCCCCAGCCCAGCCCACGGGGGCTGCTCCCCACAACAGCTACCAGAGCAGAGATAGTTTGCTGCATTCTTATACAGTCAACATCTACAGTGGCTCCTTCAGTAAGCAAAAGAGAGCAGAAATACCCAAACTTTGGACAGAAGAGGGAATAGAAGTTTTATTCTAGAAGTGAAACAAATGTAAGGTGACCAGAGAACTCCAGTAACAGGGGGATAGTGGGGATGTGGGGAGGTGCTCATGTGCTTGCCATCAAATTTAAACATCACTATGCCATTCTAATTTTTTGCCCGTCAATATGTCTTGAATTTGGTTGCTTTAATCATCCTTGAAGTACCAAAAATTTAGCTTATATACAATAATATAAAGGCTAATATAATACTGTCTATTATTTATACATCTTGTCTGCTACTTACCCTCAAACCAGGTAAAGGAAGAAGGGGGACTTTTGCCAATCTGATTAGCTATTGATATTCTGTTTATCTAGACAGACTCTGCAAGTCTGTATCAGTGGCAGAGACCTGGGTAGAATTGGGGTCAGCTAATTAATAGTAGAAAGCCAGTGAAGCTTTTTCTTTATATAAACACATATGTCTATACATACCCACACAACACCCAGTGGGAGCAGCACCTGCAGAACTGCATCAGTAGGAAAACCAAATGAACTTCAACACATTCTCAAGAATAATCTCTGTTCTCTCAGCCACCACACATTCGTACAATCAATGAGGGAAATTTGGATTACTGAGTATTGAAAATGATCCCTGTATGCCTTAAGGAATATATCACTGAGGAATGGCAGACTGCTCATGACATAAGCCAATAACTGGTCCTCTCAAGAGAAAATGCTGTGGAGAACAAATGTCATTTCCCTGCAGGAAGTAAATGACCAAAACTCTGCTCACTGGGACTCTCTTTTTCTTCCACACTGAAGAATTTAGTTCACTGGCAATGCTGTCTTCCTCTACATTACACACGCTCCAGTGAAAATAGAGTCCTGCTCCTTCTGCCTTAAGGCCAGAATAACCTTAAAGTTACTCCAAATGGAGTTATGCCGTAAGAGACCTTGTAAAAGGTCCTAACAATCAAACATGACAACAAACTGCATCTTTCCCAGAGAATGGAGACATAAAGTGCTCAGCAGTGAGGTGATGGGCTTGCAGGCGACACACAAACTCTGTTTCCACAGGCACACAACGTGCTACAAAACAAAGAGATTCATGGGAACCTTTTGCAAGGGTAGTTATGGTGGTTCCTGGCTCCTTCCATCCCAGTAGAGGTTAACCAGTACAGAGCACCAGCCTCTTTCTATTGGCTACAGATAAAAATCTAAAATTAAAACCAACTTTTGGGACTATTGCTACATTTGCTGAAATAATCAGTTTTATTCTGTGTTTACAATTACCCCAGACTATAAAAGGAACTGCTGGATACATTATCAGTTACACACTGCTTGCCAGTCTAAGCTATTTATGATGCTAAATTATACAGACTAAGTACAAAACCAAGAACTGCCAAAAATCAGGGAATTTATAACTTGGGAAGGCAGGAGGGGTAGGAGGAATAGGCTAATGCCATTAGAAGCAATGGTTAGTTTTCTTCAAAAGTATAATTCAATGTGCTATTCAATAGGTAAATAATTCAACTTTTCATTAATTTGAATACATTTTAGCAGACACTACCCTGTAATAGCTATTGTCATGCAAGCAATTATTATTTTGTTGTAATGATTTGTGTTTGTAGGATGAGTCCTAATTTCTAAGAGTATCATAAATTGCAAAAACCCACATTTCACGTACTTTCATTTGGATTGTAAATGAAGTAAGGTACTTTTATTCCACGGCCTACTTTTTCTTCACATATAAACTTCCTCTATAACCACTTATCTTAAGATTTTAATTTAAAAGCTAATCTTCTAAAAATAATATTAATTGATATCATTTTCTTTGTATTCCCCTACTACCTTGCCTCCTTTCAGTTGCAGGTTTTCAGCTGTGATGGCCTCCAGCTCTGCTGCAGGATCCCTAGCTGGGAAACAAATCTGTGCCAGCTTGCTGAATAACCTCAGCGATGTTCAGTCACTCAGAACTTCCCCATCTGTGTGTCCATCCACCCAGAGAAGCAGATGCTCTCCAAATGCCTCACCCACCTTGGCTGATGGATCAATATCTGGAATATGTTGCTTCCATAGCTGCTGTTTGCAGCCCTGGAGCAAAGGCAACAACTGACCTGCCTGGAGCTCTCCAGTTGTTTACCTGGTCACAAACAGTGTTTTCTTACAAGGCAACTGTTCTGCTGCCAGAGCTAAAGGGAGACCTGCAAAAAGTTTTCATAATTAGTAAATAAAATCATAAACTGGGACTATTGTAACAAAAACTAATAGAGAGCAACTGTTTCACCCAGCAAGAAGAGCAGTTCAGAGAACAGGCAGATTCCATGTGAATGGCAAGTTAAAGTTTCTTTGTATAACTACAGATCTACCATTTCCACTGGTTTTCCACTGATAGGCATTTAGACAACTCAATTACTTTGTTACTGAAATTAGATAATGAGATAATTATATAAACTCCCTTTCTAAACTCATATATCTTCCACTGACACAGGTTGCAGAAATATTCTTGCCAAAAATTTGATGATTAAATGTGAACTTGCTTTGACAGATATACAGAAATGCCCTTGATTCTTTGTTTCACATATGTGCAGCTCTTTTTTTATTTCCCCATAAAATTTATTACCTAGTATCTGAACCAGCAACTAATCATTTTCCAAAACATTTGCCTAGTAAATATTTCTTCTGAAATTTCTTCTGAAAATACCTTAGAAGAAAGTAGCCTCATGTAAAAAAGAAAATTATATATAACTCTTTTTATAATAATAATATTTGATTATCATAAATCATTACAACTTTTCTCTCTTACATCCCCTTGAGTGAACAATTAATTCTGATTAGAAATCAGAAATATTATGTCATGTTCTTAGAAACAAAAGAGAGATATAGATGAATCTCAAGGCTCTGTCAAAGTAAGCAGGCAAAAAATAGTTCTGATTGACATCTAGAGGGAGATATTCCCACCCATATTATATATCAAAGCATTCCAAGAGATGTTCATTATATAATATGGTAAAAGTAGTTGATTGAACAGTCCTGCAGAGCTGAGCATCTTCAATCATACTTAATACTACTGTATTAAGAACATTGTAAAATCAGTTTAAAAGTGATTACCACTAAAAAATGAAAAGTTATTGAAACTCAGTATTCTCTTTTAGCAATTTTGTTGAAAAAGCTTTATTTTTATTGTCATTGACGTGCTTTTCTATGTACAGCAAATCAATTTTTCGTGAAAGATTGTAATAATAAAGTTAAAAGTCACATTAGCCAATGGATTATGTTTAATGAATAGCACTCAGAAAAGGTACCTATACATTTTAGGAAGTAAATTTCTAGTTAAGATAAACATTCCATCCCTTAAGCATCAAAACTTCTGCCTTGAGCAGCTATTCACTGCTGAAACATCTGTGGAGCTGAAGTTGCTGCCTCCCAACTGCTTGTTAGCATTATTCTTTTGCCAAAAATTGCCGGTCCCATAGAATGTGATGTTGCTCAGCCAGCAGAATTCAGGACACAAGGACTTCCTCATCTGTTTCAGGATAACATTGGCCAAGTTAACTTCAATCCAACTGGCCATGCATTATGGGAATGAAAGAATTTCCTCTAAAGATTAAATGTTCAGTGTCCAGTATCACATACATTTTTGCAAAATGGTAAAATCAAAGTTATTTATTAAAATAAAAATTGCTCCAGCATAAGTCCTTCCCACAGGCTGCAGGTGGGTCCCCTTCCATAGGGCACAGTCCTTCAGGAACAGGCTGCTCCACGTGAGTCCCCCACAGGGTCACAAGTCCTGCCACCAAACCTGCTCCAGTGTCGCTTCCCAAGGGGACACGGGTTTCTTCAGGCACCCACCTGCTCTGGCACGGGGTCCCACAGGGGCTGCAGGTGGGTCTGTGCTCCCCCAGGGGCTGCAGGGGCACAGCCACCTCACTGTGAGTGGCACCATGGGCTGCAGGGGAATGTCAGCTCCGGTGCCTGGAGCACTTCCTGCTCCTCCTTCTGCCCTGCCCTGGGCTCTGCAGAGCTGCTTCTCCCACATGTTCTCACTCTCCTCTTCTCGTTGCAGTTGCTCCTGTGCAGTAACTCTTTCCTTCTTACACACATTACCCCAGAGGTGCTGCCACCATCGCTGATGGGCTCAGCCTTGGCCAGCAGTGGGTCCATCTTGGAGCCAGTGGCAATGGCTCTGTTGGATACTGGGGAAGCTTCCAGCAGCTCCTCACAGAAGCCACTCCTGTATCACCCTCCCTACCAAAACCTTGCCATGCAAACCCAACAGAGTTAACGAAGAAGCCATGCCAGGAGCACCCCATGAGCCAAAGGGAGCTGTCAGGAAGGGGGAGGCGTTAGAGCTCTGCTCTGCTCAGTCCCTGCCACCTGGAAGTCCTTGGCCAGAGGTGGAAGATTTGTCCTCAGCAACTGCAGCCTGCATTAGGTTTAGATGTCTTTGCATTGTGCAAACACATTCTCTTTCTGACATAGCAATAATCCCCAATTATAGTCTCAACTGCAGGAGTGTGCTGTTAAAAGCATGAGAAGAGAAAAAAACCCTATTCAGAGAATATCCTTGATAAAGCAGCAGTGTCCTGTGTGTTGATTAGGCCTAGAGAGATACGTTTTTTTTAATGTAAGACAGAACTGTTGATTTTAGTCTTACAGGTAGATTCATTTATAAATGCTGACCCTGACATATAATCTTCAATAAAAGCTGTGCTTTTCTATCTAATTTCCATCTTTCAGCCCAGAGATTAGCATTTCTTATTCAATGTTCTTCTCTCTCAAGCATTACCTCAGATTAATTGGCACTGTATAAAATAAGTTCCTGAGTGCACAATGGTAACCATGGTAGCCTTCATCCTATCTTCACAATGCATATGTAATTCAGTTCTCAGGAAAACATAATTAGTACGTAGCACAATATATTCCCTCTAAACACATCACCGTGGTATGAAATCCACTAAATCAAAGCAAATGATGCCTCCAACCTCCACCCAACTGGGCTACCATCGCTGAGCAGCCCCGTTACAAATGAACATACTCTTAGTTTTGCTGCAGCATCCCCAACTTGCATAACGCTGCTTCTTTCCTCGTGTGCCTTTTCTTTATGGCCAAAGGGTGGCAATGTTCTACTTGTTATCAGCAGCCTCAGAGAGTCAACAGCACTGCACTCACGAAGGAATAGTAAAATCTCTTCCCAGCCAAGGCAGAAAGCTGTGCATCATTAACTGGTGTGCTCACCAGGTCCCAGGACTTCGGCAGTGACCCCTTCGGTTACATAACACAAATATTAAAATACCATTCGAGTTGTAATCCAATGAGCTGTGTGAAAGTACATCCATGGGTATCTCTCTATGAGGAAAATTAAAAGGCATATGCAGCTCAAAAACAAAGTGTGTTCTCTGCTCCTCCTCACATATCATCAGACTTTATTCAAGACACCCTGGATGTTTTTATCCAGGACAGTCCCTGCTGTGCAGGGAGTGAGAAGTGTCACTGGCCTGGCTGCTCAGAAGGTGCCAGCCAGCCCTTTCAGATTTTTATGGACCCTTATTTGCATCATTTGAGGAGAGCTCCATAATTCCTTGTGGGATTTGTGACTATCGAAGTCACCCAAAACCTCTGTCAGGGAGGTCTGAATGCCCCACCCACACAGGCAGTGTCACAGCACAGGGGACACACAGCGTGCAGCTGCTGCTCCTCTGGTCAGTGCACCAACTACTGCAGGAATTATTTAATGGAACAAACTGGGAGTAATCACATGTGGGAATAAACTGCTCCCCTTGTGCTGGACCCACTCCTGCGATTACCAAACACAGAGTGTCCCACACCCAAATGTTCAGACATTGTTTCCATATGAGACTAAATAAGAAAGGATGTTTTTCCTGCTGTTTCACAGGGAGATGTTTTTCAGTATCAGCAGTAAAGTAGGAACTCTAACACTAAATTGCAGAGCTATTTGGTGTAATTATGTAGGTATTTAGGAAGACTGCTGGTTATGGTGTTAAAGCAAAGGGAAAAACAGGAAAGCCAGGAAAGAGAGGAAGGTAGTCCATATAAGCAGCACCCTCACAAATACACTGAAGTAATGTTCAGGTTTCTAACAAAAAAGACACTCTGAGATCAGAGTATTACCTGTTATACTATTATTATCTACAAAAAGCAAAATGAGAACTGTTTCCCCCCAAAACAGGAGTACTAAGAGTAAGGAGGTGTCCAAACATGTCCACAATAGCTGGTACTCAGCAAAAATCAGTCATTTAATTCTTCTTGTGAATAGCCATTGATTTCATTTACTGAAGTATTAGAAATGCTGCTTTCATTAAGGTGTGGGATTTCAGTGTGTCAGATGAAATGCAGACATTCATTACATCTCTGCTAAAAATTTCAGACAACTGGTTTTGGATCCCAAATCAACTCAGTAAATGTGATATGAAGTAGTTGCCTGCAGTTGACTCATCTTAGCCCAGAATTCTCAGTAACTGTCATGTTTACAACATTCTTCATTTTACTCTCACGTGCATGAGGGAAAATATTTTCCAAATCACAACAAAACACTTTGAAACTACTATTATAAATAAATGGTTTGGATACCATTTGACCTTTCTTTTGTACCAACAACGTGCTATGGACACCTTTCTCCTCCCAAGCCCTTGTGATGGGAACAGTGAACTGGCATTCCCACTCACATTGTCACCCTCCCAGGTGACAGCCCTGGGTCCCAGCCTGGCAGCACAACAGATGCAGATCTCCATCTCAGCCATTTATGGCATTATGATGGTACAATTCCAGCCACACACAGGCTGATAATCCATGTACATCTGATTCCACACACTTGGACTTCTAGATATGGGGGGAAATGGAAAGAAACAGCATTTCTGCCAAGTGACACTGCTCTAAAACAATTCTTCAGGGAACAATGCCATTGATTTCAATTACATAGAACCACAGAAACGGCCTCTGTTAATATTGTAATGCTCAAGTAGACACATCACACTTTGCTTTTACAGCCATTTTAAAATTTATTTGGCAAAAAAATGGGGACAACTGTTAAAATGGTAACATTTTATATGCAAAAGCACGTTAGTTCAGGAAAAGCTATTTATCTTCATGTAGGTGATGACAATTATTTTGTGCATTTACATTAATTTATCTATCATCAAATAAGTGCTATATGACACTGACTTTACATTTTTCTTAAGATACAGTATTTCAGTACACGGTGTTTTGTCTAGTTTCATCATGTCAGCAATTTGAAGAAATGCTTTTAAAGTGGTTCTAATAATTGCTGGACTCACTAGATGCAGAACCATCCACTTATGGCCAGCTATCCAGGGACATGGGGAAAATGTGGATTAGTGAGCAGAAAAAGAAACAGAACAAAATTAACTCAGTTTCAGGTAATAGAATTTGGGAGCAGAAATATCACAAATATTGTTTGCCATACATTATATATTCTGTTTCTATTACATAAACTTGGCTTTGCTTTATGTAAAACGCCCAAGCAATGCTATCTGTGACTGCAGAACATTTTGAACCAACTCTCCTAAAAAATGGATTATTGAGTCCTCAGAATAAGAGTTTTTAGAACCCATCACATGAAAAGTAAATATAGCATGGGGTTGAGGGAAAATGAGTTAGTGGATCTCGAGAATGGTAATTAGGTACAGTCAGCTGTCCCACAGAGGCCAGTGCTGAATGTCTGGGGGAAATCTTACAGGCACAGAAGTGAGAGAAATACATGGAAATTTCTAGTATTATAGGCATAACTCAGACATTAACACAGTAAAATATTGGAGTGTTTTAAATGCCTTTAAACTGCTGAACACAAACTCTCTTAGTCATTAACTGCTGAACATTAAAAATGTGGTTTATTCATCAAGATTATTTGTTTGTGAAATTATTTGACTACCATTTAATTACTTGAAATTCAAAGTCACCACCCATTTCAGTCATCCTTTTCAGAGAGACCTTCTTTAATTGCCAGTATAACAAATATTTACCAGCCATGGATATCTACATGCACAGGATAAAATGTACAGATATAGGTACTAGAGAGCAGTGCTCCTTTCAAGGTCTCTGAGTTTTGGTACCAAAAAGATATGTCATGATTCACTAGAGAAGAATTTTTTAAGCCTTGGAGGAACATCTCAAGAAAATCAATGGCCATAAACATGAAGAATCTCAGAAAGCTGAAAGTAAAGAGCCTAAAAAGAAAAAGCTTCTTCCACTGAAGTGCAGTGGAAAGACAAAACCATCAGCATTATTTAAACAAAGGAGAAGCTGTTGAAGTCACCATGAGCAGATTTTCACTCAGAGATCTTACACAGAAGTTGCTCTTCTCCTTAAAGCTTAAATGCCAAGTTTCTGGATCAGCATCCACAAGTTTCAGATGCAATTCCAAGGTGTAATATAAAGCAAGATGCCTACAGACACTAACTCAGAACCAGGCAAAGCAGTTAAAATATCGTAGTGATTTGCAAACCAGCAAGGTTTTATGAACCACTCCAGATTACCTCCAATATTTTTAATGTACTACACATATATATTTATTCAACAAAAGAAAAATGAAATCAGCATGACACCAGCATCCGTCTTTTTGATGTCTGCAGCTCACTTAAGGCTTCTGCCTTACTACCCCTTAAAACTTTATGACAATTTGCAGACTTTCTGAACATTTTGAAAGTGTTCAAAAGCACTTACAGTGTTGCGGGTTATTTTTCTCACTTTGAGAGGAGGGATCACATTATTATTAGAATGAGATACATATTTTGCAGCAATTTCCCTAATCTGCAAGTACAGAAGCCTGTGACAGCTGCCACCCAAACATTACTGTCAATCCCTTGTCCCAAAATCTGAAACAAAATACAGTCTACATCTAACACACATACAAATTCAAGTTCCAAAACTTGTGCTTGAAATACACAGCAAACCTTACAGTGATTTATATTCAGATTTCTAGCTACATGTGAGAGCTTCCCAGTCAGCTTTCAGTCCAAGACTTCTTTCCCAAGCTCATGAGTGTGAAACACTCACTCCTCCATTTTTTGTTAAGCAAGATGCCATTAAAGTAATTTGAGGATAAATGTAATGATATATAATATATAACAGTTTCATACAAATACACATTCAGGGAGACAAGTAGTGGTTTATGCTACTTAAAAAATTAGGCCCCCATTAGAAAAAAGGCTGGTGACAGTAATGCCCAAGTGACAACAAAGGGCATGATAGAAGAGCTTGCCACCAAGGTGAGCATTTACAAACTCTGAGACCCATTACCACTGAATTTTTTACTAGATCACGTTGCAAAATGTGTCCAATGTCTCTGAACATCCTCTAATGGCCATTAAAAATATTCTGTTAGCAGATGCTAGAGAGCATTTTGTTAGACATCATTACAAGTCCCTTTGAGCAGGCCAGTTAAATCCCTTTTAAAATAAGCATATTTAAAGTGCAGCAACGATTAACTGAGAAATAATCACTCAAGACTTGAGTTTTTTCTTTGAACAACCTTGGTTTACAAATCCTGTCATTTTTCACTACAGATGTGAGTTGTCATTCAAGGGAAGCTGTCATTGTACTGACACGTTGCAACATGAGCTCCGGGGTAATTGTGCTGATTAGGAAACAAAATATTCATGTCCCATTTGAATGAATGGAAAAATTGTAAGACAAATTTGTGTTTGGTTACCTTAATAATGTGCCTTGTCTTCTGATGTATCCCTGTGGGAAGTGGGAACCAAAGGTTTGCATCACATGAACTGACTTTAATGCCTTTGTACATGTAACTCACTCTTCTTTCCAGGGCTGGAATCACTTCCCATGTTCACTGCAAGTTCATCCATCCAGTTTCTGGAAAACAGAGAGGGCAATGGATCAGACACAACAGTGCAGTACCAAAACATTGAAATGTAACAGCATCCATTAAAAAGCAGCAAAAGTATAGAAGTAACTTGGGGTTTTGGTTTTGCTTTTTTTTTCCCCTCCAACTTCCTGGAGTTTCCATAAGATTCAGCAAATCCAACACATTTATCAAAACCAAGGAACACACAGATCTGCTATAAGTACTGGTTTATCTGCCCTAAATGCAGTCTACTGAATCTTGAGTAATAACAAACTGAATAGAAATTGGACACCTGAATTTCCCTGCCAAGCCAATAATCTCTGTAAGAACCCCGAGTCCATCTGGAGAAATCCTGAAAAACCCCCAAAAGGAGGCAGAAAGAAGCTCCCCCTGCCATGCTAAAAGCTCCAAGCAAGGGATAATTCTCTCTCTCCCTTTTCATTCACAACAGTGTTCTCAGGGACAGATTTATTTTGTGCTTGCAGTGTCTAATAACAGCTGGTCTGCATTTATTTCCCCACTATCCTGACACAGTAATGTTATCCCACTTAACTCTGCGACTCCTCCTGACACAGAAATGCTCCACCATGACATCCCTTAATCCTGTGACAAACTGGCAGTGACCTGGGACGTTCTGGCTGTCCCCAGGGCACACACCAGTGGAACTGAGGCCCCCGTGGTGCTAATGGAGAGAAGGCATTACAATATAATTGCTAACAATAATGTAGACCCTTTAAAATAGAAAAAGGCCAGTTTTAATGCTAAGATTGGCAGACACGTTGCTTTCAGAGACAAGTATTTAAAGTAGCCCTTCAAGCAGAAGAATTGCTGTGTTGCTTTATCAGTGTACTGCTATTTTTCAGACAGTCCCATAGTTCCAGTTAAGAAGAATATTACAATGGCTTTGAAAGTCAGTATTAGAAAGTCTCATTCCTACAGAACCACTCTCAGTGTCTCCTCTGTGTTTCTGTGGCTTTTCTGGAGTTGCAGCCCATCATGTGCCTCCTCATACAGATCAAAAATGATGGGCAGAGACATGATTTTCTTAAGAGAATTTATCAGTCATTATCAAGATCCACACAGTTCACCTTTTTTTTTCCAACTAAACTTGATTAGGGAGGAAAAGGGGCCATTACTAAAAGAATAATGGCCTTGTCCCCTATTCCTATTTCCTTCTGTGATCAAAGATGACACATTCTAAACAAGCTTCTTTTTTAGTGACTGGTTCTTTTGCAAAGACAGATGCTACACACAGCTAGAAATGTAGCAAAAGATTGTTAAGGGTAAAAAATTAGACATTTCTACCATTTATTTCTTCCTCTCCGTAAACACCC
The DNA here is from genome assembly GCA_035041345.1 of Poliocrania exsul. Classification (NCBI taxonomy): domain Eukaryota; kingdom Metazoa; phylum Chordata; class Aves; order Passeriformes; family Thamnophilidae; genus Poliocrania; species Poliocrania exsul. Next base: position 4,366,860 of record JAWWLZ010000156.1, read on the forward strand.
TTTAAAACAGAATTTAAAAAGTCAAACTCTTGCTAGATATACAGTTTACTATATAAAGTTCCCTGAGGTTTTCAAGAATTTTCCTCTTTCTGTCTAAGCCATAATGTGTTTGTAGGTTGGTCCAGTGAACCTGGTGAACTGCTTTACCTTTTAAAAAAAAAAAAAATAAATTAAAAAGGAGTGGAACATGGAGAGATGGGCCAAAGAAAAGTACTACTACATGGGACAAAACTGAGGTGGAGAGAGCTCAGAATGTTGTAATTGAGGGGGCAGAAATCAAGCTGGTGCAGCACCCTCAGAACTGCATTGTGACCCTTTCCTGAGTGGATTAATGGAAGTGTAAGAAGAAAAGCAACTTGGATATATTTGAGTTTCCATTGATCTAAAGTTAAACCAGCACCAAACCCAATCAAAAATTTATTGCAATTGGATTCAGCTTAATATAAATGAGTAACAGAAGGTAGAAAACAGAAGAGAGAAAAACTGAGGAAACTAGAAAGGATTCTAAAGTATCAAAACCTTATCAGAAGCAAAGTTGGGCTGGGAGATGGCAGAGACAAAGGCATCAGTCCATCAGAAAATGGAGAGGGAAACCAGCACTGACTAAGCCCAAAGTCTATATTCCTAGTCTCTTTGGAAAATCCAACTGTAAAAAAAAAGAATTAAAACTCCTGAGG
>JAWWLZ010000156.1:4371470-4382730 GCA_035041345.1 Poliocrania exsul
GTTACCACAAACTGCTACTGCATTATCTGCTATTTTGTCATGCATCCTTTTTTATAACATTCTTATACAAAATTAGGGTGAAACATTCAACTTATCTGGAGGGTCTGAGTCTTCAAATAATATTCTGTGTTGCAGCTACAGTTGAAGATTGCTTTTAAAGACTTAAAATGCATTTAATGTGTATCTAATGAACAATAAATTTTCAGAAAGTCACTGAACTTCTGCTCTATTGGAGATCCAGCCAGAGTATTAATTAGAGGTATTAGAGGTATCAATTTAATGAAGTCCTGGTCCAGCTGCTCCTGAGAGCTTTGTGAACACAGTTTTCTCTCCCCACTAGCTCATAGTAATTACATCCTCCTCACTCCTCCAGACGAGGTTTCAGAGAGCTCACAGCACAAAACCAGCACCTCCCACGTGCTGTAACTCGTAGGACAGGGAACGTGGAAAGCTGTTGGAAATGTAATCCTGGGAAAGAAATGAGATGCACATTTTGTGTTGGCTGATGCTGTTGTAAACTTTTGCTCCTTTATGGTGCCAGTGAGGTGATCAGAGGTCAACACTACCAACATGCCCTCCTTTCAAAGGATCGTCACAGGCACAAACTCTTGATAAATCATGGTTAGACTTTTTATAGACAGTTGGATGTGGAGATTTGGCATCACTTTGGGACAGATTTTATCAGGGAATCATTTTGCTCTAGGAACTTCTTCTCCAGCCCTCTAATATCTGTATCTGCATGACAGATTAAGCAGCACATGGGAAGTTCAAGATAGCATTTTTCAAGATGGTTTTGCTACACTATTAATGATCCTTACCCATCAGCTTTGCCAGTACAAACAAATGAGGATGTGTTAGAGCAAGAGCAGATATAAAATGACAGAGACAAATGAGAAGAAGCACCAAGAATGTGGCGCTGTGAGTACAGAACCCAACTGATATTCTGACTGTTACAGACACAAAACACATTTTTTGTTCAAAGTCTGAAATTGGACTGAGAAGGAGATAGTTGCATACAATATGCAGCTACAAGATTACTGAAGAATGTTAATTAAAACATTTTACCCCATTTACTACTCATACACTATCCATAATTCATAGATTTTAAGGACTCGGACTAATTTTACCATAATGATCTCCTTAAAGATGGCTGCTAATTGGGAAATATAATGCTCACCAGTACTTTGGGGGCTGAAGTTACACCATGAAAAACAAACCACCAAGTAATTCAGATTTTTAGATACTGAACTAATTTCACAGAAAAGAAAGCTTGCATATTTAGCAGGAAGCCATCAAAATTCAAAATAGAAGCCAGCTTGAAATAAATGACATCTCATTTTAGTAAGCAAATTTTGTTTAATTGCACTTCTGAAAGGAATTCAGCTTTTAATGCGAGATAAAGTTTTCAGTGAGCAGTGCATAAAAAGCACAGCACAAACACAGCACAATAAAGAACATTCTCTCTCTCTCTCTCTCTCTCTCTCTATATATATATACTCAATCTAGAGCATTATGATTCAAAGATATCAGTCATCCTTACTAAATCAGGAGAATATTTTGACATGAAATCCAAGCTGAATGCTTCTCTGAAGGACATTCAAATCCTTCTATAATACTTAAAACTCAATTCACAATGATGCTATTCCCATTCTGTGCTTCTACACTGAAATCAAACAGCTACTTTAATTATTGCAACACAAACAAGTATTTCCGAGATCTGGGGCCCTTTGGAGTGGTATTGTACCAGTTAATGAATTCAGCCAGTGCAACTCAATCCTCTCAGCTTTCTAGATTGCCATAGAGGGGAAAACCAGAGATTTTCATGCCTTCTTATGGGAAAACTCTGTCTGGCTGCCATTCTTCCCCAGCCTCTCCCTGCTAAGAGACAATTGATCTGTCAGAGCTTTCAGATGAGTTGATTAAACAATCCCAGGGCAAGGATTACATCCCAATGTCTCTAGTTCACTTACTTTCTATCCCCACTTTCACATGAGCTGTTTAACATGTTCCCCTCTTTTGTTTGTTTGTTGTGAAGTTTGTTGTTTTTCCTCATTAGAGATATTTTGCATTCCTAGGGAAATGTGCACCTGATTTACATATTTGTTAAATCCAGAAATATAAACAGTTTTGAGTATTAGTACACTGACAGAATGTCATGATGTAAATAATGCAGGAGTCTCACGATGATTTCAACACATATCTCTCAGGCTAATTTGTACAAGTGCTCTGTGTTGTGGCATTATTAAGAAAATTAATTTGATGCAAGCCAAAAAGAGTTACAAAAAAAAAAAAAATGTGTTAACTTGTAGTTCTGTCAAACTTATTACAGAGAAAAGAATTAAGTGACTGAGGGGAAAACACATTAAAAGTCCAGTGAAAAATTTAAAGAACTAGATTTAAAATTTCCATCCCTTGTGAACCTGCTGTGCTGCTGCCAGATTTGCAGAGAAGCCTCTTGAGGGTAGAGCAGACAAACCACAAGAAATCTCATTGAGTCAAGAGCTGAATTTACACCACTTGAATCCATCTAAGCCTTTGAGCTCAAGTGAGCTTCAGCTATTGCATCCTCTCTTCCATTATGCAGCTACACAGAAACTGTGAAGCGTCCTCAGACTGAGACAGTAATATTTAGTTTCAAAGAGAGAACTGTGGCATCAACTGACCCAATCACCTTTCTTGTTACACATGTAATTCTGTGTCTGAAATGTTTTTGTTTTGTGGGAGTCAAATCACATCTTGATTTCCAGGGATGCCCCACAAAGGACATGCAGCTTTAGAGATGTTTTCTTAATGGAAAGACAAATAGTTTCCTGTTTTTGCGTCCCTCCTGCTGCTCTCAGTTGGACACAGGGAGAGCATTCCCAAAGCCCAGCACTACCAAGATTTACTTGTAGGCAAGTCAGCTGCTAAGAGACATTCCATCCAGATCAGAACAAGAGAGAGGAGTTACATCAGTTTATTCTCAAGTATATCTGCAATTTCAGGAAAAAGTTCACCTCCTTTTTTTCCCCAAACTGAAGATTTCAGCCCTGGAATGCTCCTGGGTGAGTTGGGAACCATGCACACCACTGCACTTCTGCAACCAACAACACTATTTGACCTTTAGAAGTTGTAAGTCACAGAGTCCCTGCTTTGAAAACCTCCTCCTATCTTAATTATACTTACACTTTGAAAAGGGGGCATTAAATAAAGTTAACCCTGTATCCTCTTAGAATAAAGCACACTTGCTTTTTCATAAAGCACTAATCATAATTTATATAGTATCTATTAATATAAATTAGCACATAATTGCTAAATACAGAACTAGATAAAATTAATTACTTTTTTATATTTATTTCCCCTGCAAAAATAGGGGTTAATTTTAAAATCAGATACTGGTATGAAGATATTGATAATACCTTTATATTACAAACACAACAATACAATTCTGGCTTGAATATTAACATCTCTGATTCAGGAATTGAAATAAAATGTATACAGTGAAAAAAGAGTATTGTTGTTCAGAAGATTAATCAAAAATAGAAGCTGACTTGAACTCAAAAAAACCAGATATGCCTTAGAGGATATTTTTCCTCCAAAGTGTTTAAATCAAGCTAAATATGAAAAATCAACTTAAATAAAAATAAATCAAGTTGAATCTGAAATGTGACAGCTGAAACAACCCAAAAATACCCAGATGTGGTATTTTTTCTACCAATAGATTGGAAAACTGTCAAGCCTCCTCTTAGAAGACCTTTCCCCCTGTCCCATTTGAACAGCATGGGGATTTTTTTTCTCTTTTCCCTCAAGGGCATCCTGGCAATCAGAGGCTTATGTAATTTGCCCAAATAGGAAGGTTCCTGTGCCAAAGGCAGGCAGCTCAGCACAGAGCTGTGGGAAACAGGCAGCGGGGGCTGAGGCTGCAAAACGCCAATGTTGGGACAGGGTTTATTCCCGTTGGTATTTCCCAATATCATCCCCCAGGCTGCTGGAGGGGACTGTGGCACCAGCGAGGAGCCTGGGTGGGAACAGAGGCTGCAGGGCTGGCTGTGGGGCTGGAACAAACTTGCTGGGATTAAAGGAGTCACAGCTGCTAATGGGAACAGCAGAAGTCCTGGACAAACAAAGGAATACCTTTGCCTTAGAACAAGTTTTGAGAAAAGGCTCCAAGGAATTCCAAGCAGTGAGAACAGCAGTGACCTCTCATCAGGAAACCACACAGAGTTAAGCCAAACTATAGTTAGAAACAAGAGTGAGATACGTCAGTCCTATCCAAACATTCATCTCCTCTCAGGCTACTAAATTTTCCAGATTTTCATTATTTGATCTCCAAAACTACTGTGTATGTCAAAACTCTCCTGCAAAGGATAACTGGTTACTTGTGTCTGACCTAATTGTAACTAGGGATGCTTGGAATGGGGTTAATTACACACAGAAGCCATTCTCTCATGCTTCCAACCTTGAGAGTTGCCCACACGTGAAATCTAGATTTCAAATTATCAAACATAGCCTGAATACTCATCAAATTGAAAGAAACAGCCAGTTTGTGGTGGCCAGTCTTCATCATTTTGCTTATTTATGTGGTAAAAAAAAAATCCCATATAAATGAATTCCAAATAAATATCACTTATTCTACTTGACACACACAGGAAGAACAAACAGCCTCCAGCTGAGGCAAATCAGGCTCTTTGGATGCAGTTGGCTTCATAAAACTAGTTTACTATTACATGCATATAATGAATAATTTCCATGTTGAGAATTCATCATCTATAAGAGCTCACTTGCATTCCTGTTCTTATTTAAGTTACTAAGTTTCTGTAAACACGTGCATCTCATGTTTTCTCTCCAAGCCTTCCTCCTCTGTGCTCTGGCATTTTTTGCTTTCAAGAAGAATTTGACCATTTGTAGTTTTGCTCAATGTTTTATAAAGTCAAGAGGCATTTATAAAGCAGATTTACAGAGCCTGCAGTCAGGTGGGTTTCTGCTGGCGTGTCAGCTGAACATATTTTCTCACTCTAATGTCTATATAGTGGATATCTGCAGTCAGATAACAACAGAAAAGTAATAGCACTAGGAGGCATATGAGCAGCCCAGGGAAGTTATGTCTATTTAATGGGGACGGATTGTCCACTGTGAAATTTTTAAAGCACAATATACAAAACAATGAGTTAGTGGTGGAAAAAGCAGCCAGTTCTGTTGCAGAACAGCTTCAGAAAAACTGTTATCACCTCAGTAAAAGAGGTGAACCAGAAAGGGAACATTGACTCAGCAAATTAATGCATGAGCACGTGTTGCCACAGATGCTGGAACTCTGATTTTCAGCTATGGTTGTGAAATGCAGAATTTCAGAAGCATTACCTTGGAGGTTTCAGAGAGCCAAAATAAATGATTGCTTACTAAAAAACAACAGTGGCTGCAAAGTTAGATTGTGTAATGTCAATTTTCATTAATAACCATCCTACAAGTAATTTGAATGTTAATGAGAAAGCAGAGATGAGTTCTTAAAGTAGGCACGTTGTTGTCCACTTGAAAACGTCAATACTGCAGAAGTCAGTGAGAGCGTTCTCTGCTAAGATTTCAAACACTATAAATATTAATATACCTTATATTACCCACTAAATCACACATGATTAGGGAAGTCAGCATACCATGTTTTATATATTATATACAGAGCTGAGAATGTTTTATATACATATTTTCTTTAAATGTATAGCGAGATGCTGCTAATGTGCCTGCCAAGCTAAAAAAATACACTCAATTTCATGTTTTACATGAAAGTCTTAAATCTTTTTATACGTTATTATACTGCATGCAGGAGTGGGCATGTTTGATAGAAATGTTTCTAAAAATGCAGCCTTATTTCCCCTATATATTGTGCTTAAATTCCTATTGTTTTGTTTTGAATTCTTTCCTTACAGGAGAAACCTAATTTATTAGAAGAGAGACCAACATGACAAGCAACACGAACATCATGGTTTACTGTGAAAATGGGCAAAAGCACTTCAACAGTTCTTTATCATTGCTCATTCTTCCAAAATGACAACTTTATATAACACTAAGAAGAGCTGACTGCTTTCTGTCCCGTTGTACTGACAGCTTTTGGCACAGGCAATTATGACTCAATTTAAGAAACCCGAGAGAGAGCATTTGTGCGTGAACACCAGAGATGGGCCAGCTCGTTTTTAATCCGCTATTAAGCATAATAAAATGGCATTTGAGTTCTGCCTGGTCATTCTTCACCTTCCAGACTATCTGAAAAGAAAAAAAAAAAAAAACCACACACACACACACAAAAAACAAACGAGAAGAAAGAAGAAAGCTAGTAGGGAAATGAGGAGGGTTTGAAATGAAAATAGAGCAGGGAAGAAGCAGAGTGAAAACCACTGAGCAGACGCAGCGATCGCAAACAGCAGTGGAGAATGGCTAACACTGTAAAGCTTTAGCTGACAGAATGCTTATTCTAGATGAAGTAGCACTTGCTTTCACCAAAAACAGCCATTTATTTTTCATGTATCTTTCCAAATAGGATAAACTGTAGGAGGGAAGTTGGTAAATTTTATCTGCATAATAATTCAGGCATTGTGTGACAGCAGATTTCTCACCAGCTTCCCCAGCTATTCTACATCCCACAGAATGAGCAGTTTGAAGCCTGGCAGATTAATAAAACCAGAAATACCAAGGTTGATCATCCCCAAATCAAATGATTTGTGACCAAACAAAACAGATTTGTGGCAATTCTTTTTCCCTATGTGAACAAATTTTCATTTTTCACTCCTAAAACACAGTAAGTAGCTTCCAGTGTTACCTGAGCAGTGAATGTCTCTGTCCTGGGGTATGTAGGCAGTCTAAGGGAGTGTGTGTGCTAATTGTCTCCTGCTACTTGCATTTTCCTTTTAAACCATCTGGCTTCTGACTCAATAGCTATTGAGGCTCCTGATTACAGTAGTTGTAAAAAAATATTAATGTCCATATTTCAGTTCTGTAGTTATAAGTGAAATCTCTGTAGACACAGATTCCTCTTCCGCCACCTCCAAATATATCCTATTGGGGGCAAGATGTGCAGAATTACATGATATTGCTTTCTAAAAGGAAGACATGAAGAAGTGATGAGAAATGAGACTCCCCAAAAAACATTTGCCAAAGCTTCTAATTGTCTACTTAAAAAAAAAAAAAAAGCATCATTCTTTAGCAGTCAGCTAAAAGCAAAATAAGAAACCCAAATGTTTCTTGTGTTGACTCTCAAGGTTGTATCCTCCACTACCTTCAGCTGACCAAGACATTCCATAACAGCCACTGTTAAGCTGAATTCTGGTATCTTCTCTGCAGGAAATGACTGTACCCAGCAACACAAGCTGCTTCACAAGTTTTGCTGACCCATTTCCCACCCTGTACCTGGATCTTGGCCCCCAGAAATTCAGCAGAGCGCAGGGAATGCTGGCACCAACACTGCTCCTGTGTTTGCTGCCACTGAAACTGTCACCACCTAAGTGTCACTGAGATGAGCAGACAGTTTGCATCCTGTCTTACACAGAGGTGCTTTCAGGAGCTTTTTCATCTTTAGAAGGTGATGGCTGAAGAACAACGCTGTAGAATTCACAGTATTTTAAAAGAACGGAAAACCATTTTAATTGACTCTGCACACGTTTGTGCTGCTGACATCAGTACGTATTTGGGACAAGTTGCTTTGGAGTTACAAAGAGAACTGACAACTCTTGGCACGCCACTTCTTAAGAGCTCAAACAGTGCCTAGTCTCAAAAAGTCTGTGGCTTCTGTCAAAATAATTGTCCACAGCACAACTGGTCATAACTCTAGCTATTATCATGAGGCAGAAGGAAAGTGCAACCAAAGTACAACACTGGTTTTGGAACCATTTGCAGGCTAATTCGTGGCAAATCCTCTGATCTAGGCCTTCTTTCAGAAATTTAGGCCTTGGCTCTACACTTCCTAGACAGATTACCCACTCACTTCTGTGAACTTCAATTAATTTTGCTAAACATTAAGAATATGCTTGCCTCAGCTATAAATACAAATATATGAATGTTGATATATTAAATACTATTACTAGATTTGCAGAAAATGTTTTTTTTAATGCACCTACAATTACATATGCCTTAATATTCATAATCAAGAGTTAACCCTCTTCTACCATATGGTTTTGCTGCCTGTGGTCAGCACGAGTTAATCGGGCACTGCTGTTGGAATAGCTGCTCAGGCATATATGGGATGGCCTCTCTCTTGAAGGATTATCAAATTTGGAACAGTAATCAGAGAAACCAGGCACTGTCAGAGCTTCAGAAACGTGTCAGTGTCTTGCAGAATGTGAAACATATTTCAGTCAGCATTTCTAAATGCATTCATTAGCCCCAGATTGCCGAAATCCACAGGATATCTAATGCCAAGATTCCCAAACATCTACAGCAATAAGTTTATTTAACCCCTTGTTTCACTTCAGTCCCATCCTCTCACTTCTAAGTGCACTTTTTATTCTGAAGCCAAATCAAAATCTCAAGAGAAAAATTAAAGTAAATCAATGCTAAGCCAGAGAAAACAAATATATTTAGGGGAGAGGATGGGAGTTTGCCCAATTATTTCTTTCTCAGAGGGTCAGACAGTAAAACTAATCTTTCCTTGTCCAAACTCTGCTGATACCAGCTTATCACAGCTGTAACAGTGTGATATCACAGAGAATCAAGAGTCTGGATCAGCTTAAGATCTGGCCCAGCCTGTCTCAGGCCACAGTTGTAGATACTATTTGTGTTATTCATGTCTGTGTATCCTTTTTCAGCCTTGGCAGTTGAATTCTATTTCCAGTTCTGAACTTAAGAGATCTGGATTATTTTAAACTGAAGATATCTACATTCTTCTCCTTTATGTATTAATTTGTTTATTAAGCCATTACTTTTTAAAAAGTTGGTAGGTTGATCTGTCCCAGTTTAAACACTTGGCTTGGAACCTGAGGCAGGTTATTCCCAAACCCTTTCAGCAGCACCCACAGCACGTTTTGTGCCCCAGCAGTGCAAGAGTTGTGTTACTAACAGCGATTAAAGGGCTTTTTACCTTTCTTGTCTGCCAGGTCAGTAGTAATGCAGCTAGAAAACAACCACAGGTTTCCACCTCTCTCAAGACAAACTACATATATATGTGGAAATTAAGAGTACACAAATAATCTTTATTTTAAGACAAAGCACTTATGAGTTAGCCAGTTTTGCATTCTAAAACCCTTTAAGTAACTTAATTGAGTGCCTAGTCAGTCACACATGTCGTCAATGAACACTCTGCTACCAGGTAAAAGTTGATAAATACATTAGCACACACTTGGCAGCTCTCCTCTTCCTCTGACATATTAATTATACAGCACTGCCTTGTAATTCTACAAACCACAGAGCAGAAGTGCAGAAGGAATACCCAGTCTGAAAGAAACACCTAAATAACATTTTAGAAAACATCCCAGAGGTGTTTTGTTGGAACATGTTAGAATGACAGATCTAGTACATGTCAGGAATTAGGATATTTTTGTGTTCAGAAATGCTACAATCATATCTCACATCACAAATTTCCTTGAATCTCCAAGAACAAGACATTTTGCATCACTAGAAATTGTTTGGTTAGTACTTTTTTAGTTTTATTTGCATTAAATAATGCAACAACAGTACATTGAACTGGCTTACCTTCTGTGCCAGTTCTCTTTAGTCCACTCTTCTGCACTCTTAGAGCATCTTTCCTGCTTTGGCTTTGCCTTGTAAAGATATTTTTCTAAGCAATTAAGTCAGTTGCAACTCAGAGCCTTGAACAAAGTGAACATTCTTCAGTTTGCTGGAAGCTGAAGTGATCTGAGCAATGGAAGCTGCACAAAGGGGAGCTCAGGGTGGTGAAGACAAATCCCGTGCTGACACATCTCTACAACTCCATTAAGGCTTCTATTCTCAATGGCTCATACTTTTTACATAAATGGAGAAAAACTTTTATGATAAAATTATCCATAGTTAAAATTGCTATTTATATTTATATGTGTTGTTAATACCACATGTTACATAACACATGTGTGCACGCTGCACATCTTTAAATGCATTGCCATATTATAATGCAGTTTTAATCAAAATTCCAACTGCTAAAAACTATTCTTTTGCAAACAAAGTTCTATTAAAATGAAACTGCCCTTTTAATGCTGGATTATTGTGAGGTCTGTGCACTGTATTTCAGGGAAAGGTATGTTGATAACACCATTTTATGTCTGTCATCACTTAAATTAGACAGTGAATTTTTCCAGTGAATAAAGGGGCAATGCCAGGTGAGTAGTGCCCAAAAATTTCTAGGGAAAACCAAAATCTTTTATCTGGTGGTGGCAAGAGTAAGAAAGGTGCAGTTCATCAACAAGGGAATGTCCATGACCTTGTGATTGCAATCTGATTAATAATTCTCCTTAAAGTGCTGATCAGCTTCAGCAACTGGGACTCCATCCAGTAACATCTTCATTGGGTAGAGATACACAGACTTTTTGAGGAGCAGCTTCTGGTGTAGCTCTAGGATGGCCAGAAAATAATGACAACATTTCCTTCAGTTTAAACTGGTTACACAAAATAACTCCATGAACTATGTCATGCCATCTTTTTTGATTTAAGGATCCAGTCTTCAGCAAAAGAAAACTCAAAGAGAACTGAGTTTGGATTCAGGCAGACATTCTTGCAACTAATGTTCACGCTGTCGTCCTTAAAGGGTTGTCATAAGCTCTTGCTCTACATCCTTTCTTTGAAAACTTCTTGTCTTGCTCTCAGCAGCAGTTTGGAGTGTGTTAGCACACCAGAGTGTGGGAATGGGATTCTGTCATTCTTCACACAAAGATGGGAGAAAAAATAACCCCCCCTCACACTAAATTGTACTGCTAGAAAGTACCAGTCCCAGGACTACACTGGGCTCTGAAAAAATCACACCAAGGCAGCAATAAGCAAGGTTCCATTGGCTCCTTTATCTTCCCAGAACCTTCCATTGGTTAGAGACTCATTAACAGGTGACATCTGAGCCAAAATTCTGCCCTCAGCCATTATCTCAAAGTGAAAATATAACAAAGAGATTCATCTGGACAGCTTCACTGCAGGAACACACAGGACAGGATAAACCATGCCCCACAAGAGACACCCTACAGAGTTCCTACAGGTTTTAGTTTGGATATGGAATTTCTTCCACTGAAGGCACCTCCCACCCCCCTGAAGCTACAGCTTTGCAAGCCTCTCACTACAAGGCTGGTACCATAATGAGCTCCCTGCAGACTTCTTCCCAACACAT
>JAWWLZ010000156.1:4382830-4434374 GCA_035041345.1 Poliocrania exsul
GAAGCTACAGCTTTGCAAGCCTCTCACTACAAGGCTGGTACCATAATGAGCTCCCTGCAGACTTCTTCCCAACACATGCAAAGGGATGTGCAAAACAGAAAGTAATATTGCTAATTAGGCAAGAAAAAAGCCCTGCAATTCTAGTCCCCCGAGCAGCTGGGCTGTTCCTTTCCACCGAGGGCATCAGCATGACCTTGTCCCTGCAATGTTTGGCCCTACTGTGGAAAAATGCTTGTATGGCTTTCTCAAACTGGACTTGAACTGCTGCTGGGAGGTCAGAGTGTTTTTCAGGAACATTCTCTACTGTCTATGGGTGTCAGCTTTCCAACAAGTGGCCAGGTCCCTTATTGATAATTATATTGATGCTTTAATAGCAGAAACAGAAAGGTAAATCAGCATCACAAATGCAGCTGTTTCCTGTAGCACATCAGTTAGGGAATGGTCAGGTCATCAGTGACATTCCATCTACAGAAGAAGTTACCACTACAAACCCCATGTCATCTCTTTCCTGAAACTCTCTGAATTTTATAATTTCACATATCTTGTGCTGTCAAGGTTACTTTTAATAAATGAAGATTATTTTGAGCCATCTTAGGTCTCATGCTGAAATACCAACTCATAAAAGCTTATTAAAAATCAGAGTGAGCATCCATAATTGAATAACCCTCAATAATGGGAGACTGGTCAGGAACTAGTAAACTATCATAAATACAATTTAATAGTAGTACAACACTGGAGCTTCCTGGAAGTTTTCAGGGAAAACAGTTTATCTGGAAATATTGATGCAATAAAGCCCAAACTTCCTATAGAAATAGAAATCTCATAAGATGGACTGTGCATTAAAATCTTTTCACAACAGCCCAATTGGATGTTTCTTTTTTGGCATAAAAGAGACAAGACTGGAACTTCCTTTCATGCCTTTGTATGGCAATGGGCTTGAAATACATTCTCCTATACTCAATGGCACATTTCCCAACACCTACCTCCTCTGGCCCAGGAAGCTGTACATCTGTCCTGGCTCAGTTATCTTTACTCATTAAGATGGTCTTGAAGCTGGACATCATTTAAAATCTCGGATTTAGTATGACTTGGAATAGGGCATTTTTTAAATGCCAGCTTTTGCAGGCTTGAAATGATTCTGAAAACCCACATGAATGCCATTGTGGTACATTTCTCTAAGTACACACATTAATAAATTGTTGCCAATAAATAATTAAACAGAAAATGCAGCATTTGTAACTGAAGGGTAATAAAGTTATGTAGCTGAATAAAAAGATTTACCACTAAACTTGATCAGAAATGTGAAAGCCTGTTACTTATTTCTTTGTGTTTCCTTGAGCAGTACACTCAGCAGCAGCCTAAGTCAGCAGGAGGCTCATTGAAAGGAAGAAATATAGACAGAGCCAAATCTGATTAACAGAAAAGAATAAAAAAGAGTGAAAGAAACTTCGGGAAAAGGGAAGAAGAAATTCCTTCCCAATGCAAATTCTGGTATGAAAAGCCAGGCAAAGTTTCTCAGGTGCTGACGCACAAATCACCAGCTTGGAAGCACAAGACGGATGGCTCTGCTGCAGCCTGAGCCCGAGCACATCGCACAGGTAATTCGCTCTGAGAAATTTCTCTGCATATAACTTCTTCTTTCACACATAATTAAGAGCTGTCATGATTCAGGTAAAGAGTTGCTGCAAGTAGGATAGTAATTGCAATCTTCCACCAGGGATAGATGTAATAAATAGTAAAGATCTTCCACGAAACAGTACCTGCCTCAAGAACAGAACTGCTGTCTCTGTCACCTTCCAAAAGCACATGGAAATCTGCTATGGTAATTTAACTCAGGAACAAGTGAAAACTTTGCTGGATAGTGCTTTGCATATAAATGTGTATGAGAGAAAAAAACTAGAGACTACAAGAGATTCAGACTGGCTGAGCATCTTGTAGGGTGGGTGAAGGTGCTTATAAAAAGGTTGGCACCAACCAGCAAAAGTCTTTTTCCATCTCTCATTTTCACCTCATTTTCCACCAGCTTTTTAAAGAAACAGAACTTGTGAATTCTTTGTAAACAAACAAGATTGTACTCTTAAAATCAAAAAATCTACATGCAGCATTTTTGTTTACTTCCTTTCTTTTTCCATCTGAAACATCTGTATGTATATGTAATACAGCCGGGATATGACTTAGTGCTATAACTCATGTGTTTTCTCTTGATAATAACATTCACAGTCCACATGTAACATTACAGAAATGCTTAGAGGGTAGTTTCATTGCTGTTCTGAATCCATGTATTTGGAGTAATGTGTTTCTCTTTGGAGATCAGTGTCTCCAGTAGAATTTCTATAAAATCTGTTTAGCCCTGAAGTGAATATATTTGCATCACACTCTCCTTGTTCAGGGTGAAAATCCTCACTGCTTTCTTCTGAGAATTATTTGAAGCCTCAGACATTGAATTGTTGTACAGAACCTGATAAAATTTTAAACTATTAAGATGTAATGCTTTGAAAGATGACCCATGAACCAAGACTTTAAACATGATTTTTGCCTACTCCAGCTAAATGGACGTTTATCAAACACTGTAGAACAAAGGAGGAAAATTATGAACACTTCATGCAGAACAATTGCATTTGCTCCTCTCTCTAACAAAGTAACATTCATCATCTTCTTCCTCCCTGCTACATTCTCCTATTTTCTTCAAGTGATGCTGTTGAAGTTGGACATTTCATTTTGCCATTTTATCTGTCAAACAACTCAAAAGAAATCAATAATCTTATCAGGGTCCACTAATGTTTGCATCCATTTTCTTCCTCGTCTCTCCATTCTTCTACTTCTATCTGTTGTGTTTACTGTAATTTCAACAACTGCACTAAGTGATGCATCAACAGAATTTAAAATCATTATTGTACATAATCAGTTATGATGCCTACCTGACTGAACATGAAAAATTAAGTAAATGCCTTTCAAGGAGGAATAAAAAAGAATTCTGAGGCAGCAGGAATTGCAACCATTCAACAAATGTGTTTCTTTATTTTAATTTGTGTAAGTAGATTTTGATGAATATCCTAAAAAAGGACTGAACCTGTAAACTACCTTTATTTCATAGCTTTCTAACACAATTTAATGTCTTGCACTCGGGCTTAATACACAAAAGTCCTGATGTGCAATATCTTTTTTTGTATCACTAATACTCTCTATTTAAGTTTATAAATCAGATCCCTCCTCCTGGGGGTGAAAGTGGTGAAAGTGTTTCAAAACAGCTTTAATGTATCAGCAGATACACCAAATTCCAAACAGTGCATGAAAGAGTGCTCTCTCTCCATTCTAACCACCTCCATAACCTTCCCATACTCCACTAGTTCTCAAGGACCTTTCTTTCTGCCTTTATTCTTTGGCACAAAAGTGAAACTGTCTGTCTCCAATTGTGGCAGGTGCTAAACTACTGAATAAAAGGGAGTGTATTGGGTAGTACTTCCAGTAATTTTGCTCCACTTGAAATTTTGAATGTCCAATAACTGGATATATTGGAGAAGACAATTAGGACCAGCAAAAAACCTGACCCCACTCCATGAAGAAAATGCAAAGATGCTCAGAATCACTCCAGGAGCTTATTTCTTAACTGGAACAGGGTCCATTCCCAGGTGGCTCAAAGAACTGACTGATCAATAATTTAACTAGAAGGTCTTTCAATTTACTTAAAAGAAGAGCAACTCTACTTAGACTGCAGAGTTTTGTTTCTTTCTTTCTTCAATGGATTGGCACCCTCTGCTCCTCTAGACTGTGCCTGATTCAGCTCTAGAAGGAATTTTAAGCAGCAAAGCTGGGAAATAACCTTCTCTGCCAGCAGGAGGCAAGAACAGCCTGCAGTCTCCTAACAGAATAGTGCAGAGATGACAACAAGAGTAATCCAGCACAAATACAGGAGCAGCCACCAGTAACAAACCAATTTCAGCTTTACATGTACTGCAAATCACCTTGCTAGATTAAGGCAACGTTGGCAAAAACAATTCAGGAAATAATATTCTCTTCCAACATGAACAACTCACAAAACACGAGCTCCTTTTCACTTCCACTGGTATCAATGCTAATTCCTTTCAGCCCACTTTTTGCACCACAGAAGCCTTTGGCAAACTGTCCTCTGGGTGCCTTTCAATGGCAAAATGTATGAGCATGGGACAGCCATGAGATAAAGGGTCTTGCAGGTCTTATTCTGCAGGGTGAAATTCCCATGGCTGATATTCTTGCAGTGATCTTGGATAGCCTTAAGTTACAGCCTTTTGGTTTTGCTGAAAAGTGAAAATTCTGCTGATCTTCCCCAAAAGATCCAATTAATAGCTGTGTAGAACTGCTTTGCATGTATAAGAGATAATGCCAAGAACATCAGTAAAGAGATTAGAGTGGAGTTTTGAAACATTATTCAGGTTTTTTTGTTTCCTAAGGAACTGTTAATGGAACAAGCCTAAAAAAAGCATCCCCTTCCAAACCAGCACTAAAGATGCTTCTGTTATAACAATTTTTTGTACCATCTCTGCACTACTGAAAGTTTTGTTTTCAGCTGAATAAAAAGGACAGACTCATTTTGATGAAAGTTATTCAATTTATTGCTTCCCTTTATGGTCTTGTAGGACATACACCTCAAATTATCAATGATTCTTTTAATGTTGATCATCTATGTTGACCTCTGGAGATATTTTAAAGGGTTTCAGGATATAGTGCTAAGCACATTTTTGCACTTTTCATAGATGAGTATTAAAAAAAAGTTAATAATTAAGAGTAAGTTCAGTTAAATTTAGCTTGAAAGCAAATCCTTTTAGGATATTTGTAGGAACTCAATATTTTAACAGCTTTGCACATAGAGCTTGATACATGCATTAAAACTCAAAATATTTAGTACTATTTTTAAAGAGTTGAGTTCTATATAAGACATTCTTACCTGTTCTTATATATTAGTGTATGACTTTTCAATTTACTTTAGAATGTAGCATTCCCTTTCCCCCACTCTATACATTGAAACTACACTTTGACCAAAGGTGGTTTGAGGAAGTTTGGTTGGAGCAAAGAGGTTCCAGAGGAAAGCCAGAAAAAACGATTGTAAAGAATAAGGAGAGTTTAATCTTAAATTAAATTTATTGGGAAGGGGAGGAGAGAAGGGAGAGGCCCAGAGTGGGGAGCTGGCCTGGGAACAGAAGGCTGCTTCCCATGCAGCACTAACAGGTTTTGGTTTCTTATTAAAAGCTCTGGGAGGTGTCTTTAGTTTGTATCTGCAACCCAGAGAGATTATGTTCACCACTGCCTGCCAAAAACTCTTGTGTAGCAGAAGCCACTATTTATTAACAAACATAAAGGGAAGCACTGATGTGCAGAGCAGTTCTGCCACAGAAAACACTGGTTAAATGATGCAGGAAATTAAAGGAGGAAGGTAAGGAATAGATCCTGCAATGAATGCTGACAGATCTCTTTGGGGAGAAGTCAATGTGCTTCCCATCGAGTCGGCGTTTCAGGTGCTGCAGTTCCTGCCTTGGGATCTGTCCCACTGCCCTGCCAGGGTCAGGGTGTGTCCTCACATTCTGCTCTGTTTGGGCAAGTAGTGGACAACCAAAGTGACCCTTGAACAAATACTTAGGCCAAAAATAAACCCTATAGTGGTACCACCACTTGCTTTCAATACAGAACCATAAAGAAACAGATGTCTGCTTTTCCTTAGCTGGTACTGAAACATTTCTTGGAGGAAACTCAGGCTGTGCACTTCAGGTTATGAGTAAAAGCTAACTTGTATAGATTTTTCTCCTACAAATCTTAACAGGTTTATGTATTTTTTGAAAGGGGTGTTGACAGAATCCTCAACTGGATTACAGTGCCAGAGAACAAAAAGGGAACTGTGATCTTCTATTGAAGATCTGAAAGCCTAAATTCAAAGACACTTCCAGCTTTAAAGAAACTTAATGCAGGAGATGTAATTTTCACTTATCATGGTGTATTTCCTTTTTTGTAGCCCTGTTTGGTTTATCCTGACTGACTGCAGAGCAGAATACAGAGGGTGATGTTCCAGTATGTTCCTAGAAACCAAATAATTTGCTAGATCTAGTTAATAAATATATATCTGAAGTGTTTGAAATCCTCTTTTATGATCAAGTAGCTGACTTGTCCAACTCCATATGCAAGACAGAACACCTCTGGAAGACAGGTGTTCTAATCAAGTGTTCTTTAAGAGAACTGAGAAATTCATACTTTAAGGATGAAGTCCCAACTTCAGTAACATCAACACTCTTCAATGGCCTTCCTAACAATGGCTACTGTGTCATATTTCCAATACATTTATCAGATTTGTGCAGTAAAACAAAAATATCTCCAAATCACCTCCCCCCCAAAAAAAAATCCACCAGAAAACTGCACTCCTGTAACAGCCATTAAATAAACTTCACTTTTATGAAGTACATGTGTATAGATTGTACATACAGAGCTCTGGATTAAGGTTAAAAATGGGGACAATTTGTTCCTAATGGGGTAATGCCAAGGCTATAGCTTCAATTACCTTTTTTAAAGTAAGAAACTAGACAAGTAAGAAGAAATTAAATATTTGAAGAGAGAACAGGACTGTATAGAGGAAAATAAATGACATATTACCACATTACCAGTTGGAGAGGCATCTGTACTTTCCTTCCAGAACTCCTGAGGATTCTTAATTGATAAATTTTCATAGCCCAGTTCAAAGCTCACATGCCTAAATCACCAGTTACAGACTTTAGGACTAAAAGCCATAAATGCTGGCTTAGACATATGTCTCTTTGAGTTATCTTCTCTGGGATTTTGATATTTGGATTTGAATGTTACCACCACCATTCCCAGTGCCTCTGATCAGCATAGAGCCAATTATATGCTGCTATTAAAGGAGATTATATTAGACATTGACAGTTGGAAAGGCCTAATGACCAGATGGATAGAAAAATAAGGAATCAAGCCATGTAGTTTTGTGATAAATTTGCCAGAATTTTTATAGGCATATTTTATCATCAGCTTCATTATTTCATTCTACTGTTAAAAAAAAAACAACCCCACAAACCAACCAACCAACAAAAAAACCAAATTCCAAACCCCAAACACAACACAACTGGAAAGGAGTCAAGATTGAGGATGCAATTAAATTTATACTGCCAGCATAATCCATCACTAAACATGCAGGTCTGTACTGTTCAAAAGGTGAAAATTCATCTGAAGATCCAACAGGAATTTGTAAATCACACAGAGGTGTGCAGTGCTACTCTAAATAAGGGGAATCAGCCAAACACGCTGTTGTTCAAAATGTGTAAATCCCCAGAGATTGGGTACTGAGACTAAAGGTGTTCCCAGCATGGAAAACCATTTATTTCATCCAGGGACTGCAGAGTTGGATGATCAAGGTGAATAACTGGCAGTCCTGAGGGGACACAGTGATGGAGCAGCTCATCTGACAAGGAGTCCTGAGTGTTGGTGAAAGGGAACACTCCAAGAGAGAAAGGCAAATAAGTATCAACTCAACCACTCTGAGCAGTTGCACCAAATCTGTCTAATATCCCAAGTATGTTTTACTCCTCATCTTACCCTATAATAATTGAGTCTCAGAATAGAAGTTGAAAGGGACCTCTGGAAGTCATTTGGTCCAACTGTGGGCTCAAAGGAGAGACAAATTAAAGGTAACTTCTCAGGGGCTGAAGTGATTTCGCATTTCATAAAGATTGCTTCATAAATTTCGGTAAAACAGGCACATTTGAGCCTTCTAAAAGAAGGTAAAAAACTGGAAAAAAAAAAAAAAAGCAAACCCAAAATTGTCCCTTTCAGTTAGCAGTAAGCCATTTGGACAGGTTACATTTTGGCTCTTTGCCTTGTTTTTTGAAGCAAAAAGAACCCCTAACCTATTCATAAAAAACCCAAACCTCTTTAGCAGTAATGTAACCCCAGGCATAGGGTGCAAAACACAGAAAAAAGAGGCTTTTTTATTCCTCATAACTTGAAAATCTCAAAAGCTGAAAGCCTGGGCTAGCCCACAGTTCAAGTAAGCTTTAGTGTAAGAAAGAAATTAAATAAATGACTAGTGCAAAGAATATGTCAGACAATAGCATGTTCCCAAAAGGTGACTCGTCAGGTTTGTTCTAGCCAAGAGCTTCCCCATTTCTTAGTCCTCATATTTCACATTCTTTCTCTGGCCAATCAATGGCACTTCCTATGTTTGTCTGTCAGAGATCAAAATCACAGCAATTTGTGCAAACGCCACCTTTAGACCCTGCCTTAGAACTCTGCACCTTGACACTGCAGTGAAGCCACTCATATGAACAGAAAGTCTGTCCAACGAGATCCTCCATCTCACTTCAGTCCAACTTTTTCACAAGATGGAAAAAAGAGACTCCCCCTCCTTCATGCTGTTATCACCATCTCCTACCCATAATCTCTAGTACTTTGTATTATGCTCACAATAAGCTGTTTTAGAGATTGATTAATAATCGAAACAGAGCTGAGGCATTTAATCAATCTGAACAACAGATTATTGCTTTGTGTATCACAAAGAAAGACAGATTATCCTTTTATTATTGATTAGTCTTGCTACGCTCCTGCCACTTCTATTGCCTTTATTTCTAAATATTTTTTTGCTCAGCAAGTTTTCCACTTGCACCAATCTTAAAGACAAAACACATTTCTGGGAGCTTTATACATATTTATCATGTCTCTACTGTAATCTCTCCCCACTTTTCTGGGATGATATAGCAGTTGTACCATCCATTAGCCTGTTTCCAGTGCCTTCTTCCCTCACAGCAAACACACTGAGCATACTTGGACCTTTCACAGTCTCTTTGATCTTCCCTTTGTTCAGTTACAATCAACTCACTCTTTACTCTTAAAACCTCCACAGAAGTGTCTGCAAGACACTCAAGGTGCATCATTCCCCAGAAAGGTGGCTTGGCACTGGACTGCACACGTGGGAAAAGGAGCAGACTGGACTTCAAAAACTGGATAGAGTAGGACAGTAAGAATAATTGAACTAATCCAAAAGAAGAAGTAGCATGAGTTGAACAGATATGGATACACAAAATCACCCAAGACAAACCACTCTAAGTGTTCAAAGATCAGCAGATACAAACTGGAATGTCACATGCAAAACACGAGGCACCACCTTCCCCAGCAGAGTCACTGTCTGTCTATAAGATGATAGAAACATCAAATGGTTTTGTTGGAAAGGACCTTAAAGATCATCTCGTTCCAAACCCCTGCTGTGGGCAGGAACACCTTCCACTGGACCAGGTTGCTCAGAGCTCCATCCAGCCTGGACTGGAACTTTTCCAGGGATGGGTTTTCCACAGCTTCTCTGGGCAACCTCTGCCAGGGCCTCCCCACCTCTCACAGGGAAGAATTTTTTCCTAAAATGTAATCTAAACCTACCCCCTCCTTCAGCTAAAGCCATTCCACTTTCACCCTCTCCACCCTTCTTGTCAAATCCCTTTAGGTACTGCGAGGCTGCTACAAGGTTGTCACACCTACAGCAACAAAATTAGGAGAAAACACATTCTCTGGGGGAAGTCTGGAGGTGGGGGAAAATCTTTCCAGTCTTAAGATTGGAAAATACATGTTCCAAAACTTCAAAATGTAAGAAAATCTCCCAGAAAGGTACAAGAAGAAAGAGGAGAACATCACTTCTGTATCCATGGCATAGGACAGAATTGGTAACTGCTCCCTGCTGCCAGGGAAATGAATCAGAAGTAGGCAATTCTTCACTGTGAGTTAGTGAAGAACTGCATCATGCCTCTTAATGAAATTCCAGAAACTTTTTCCCTAGAGATTTTTAAGCAGAGATCAAGATTTAGGAGAGAGTTCAATGAATTAGATGACCTCTTCCTTCAGTCCTGGTTTTTCCTGATTATGTAAATATTTTCACATACAAAACATTTACAGGCGTTGCTAGTGCTAGAATTTGTTTATTCTCAGATTTATCTGAATTCAGTCAATTTTATATGAAACATTTGTGTTAAGAATTTGCTCTTTAACCTTGACTTGGAGAATAGAAGCAGAAAACTATTATTCTTTGCTCAAAATATCTGAATGCTGTGCCAAGATGCTGATGCAAAATTGAGACAACAGTGCAAGTGCAATTTTTCATTGTTGTGACTTGAGACCTTTTGCTGTGGTAACATCAGCACACAGACAGTCTAGTCTCTAAAATGGGAACAACTGAGCTCCCACTTGCCACTATAAAAATACCATTCTTCATAATTCCTTGGAGAGTTGAAGAAATACACTGGTTTTAAACTTGCTTCTTTACCATTGTGTTCATTTGCTTTTGGAGACCTTTGCTCTTTGTGAGTGGTCTGTGGATTCATCCCTCCTGGGATGCAGCTCAAGTCCAAACAACACACAGCTCTGTTTGTGTGTCTAACTCTACCTTTGTAATTGCAGGCCCAAAATGTTACTAATTTAAGAGATCACTTTATTAAGGAACCCACTATTAAAAATCTAATATATCAATTAAATAACAAGGTAGCTAATAAACACACAGTATGAATGTAGAATTTTGTCATTTTGTGCACTATTACACACAATTATAAAGTCATTGTATATCACTTTTACATGCTACAAATCACAGAATCAACAAGGTCGGAAGAGACCTTCCAGATTATCCAGTCCAACCACCCACAGCACCACCATAGTCACCCCTCAACTATAACCCCAAGTGACACTTCCAGGTGCCTCTTGAACACCTCCAGAGACCAGAACTCCACCACCTCCCCAAATTATTCCAACTCCTGACTACTCTTTTAGTGATTGTTTGTTTGTTTGTTTCTAATATCAAATCTTAACATCCCCTGGTGCACCTTAGGGCCATTTCCTCCCATTCTTTCCAAGGCACAGCAAAAGAGAGCAATTGATACCTCGCTACAGCCTCTTTCCAGGGAGATGTAGAGACACACAACCACAATGGAATTAAATCCCATCCCTCCTTGGGCGTTGTTCACAGCTGGGAACATTTGAGCACGTTTCCCCTGAGTCTTTGCAGAGAACTGCTAAGTGCTGGTGATAAAACAGTAAACCAGAAAAATAAAGTATTGGTTTAGCTGTTTAACAAACATGAACCTCAGGCCAAGGCTCAGCCCTTCCCTGGGCTGACGTGAAGCCTTTGCAGTGTCTGCACCAAGCCCTGGTGAGGGCAGTGCTGTTGAACCTTCAGAGCAGAGCAGAGCCACGAGCTCCTCTGCCAGCGGGAGTGCTGTGGATCAGGCAGTGCTGCTGGCACAGGGCAGGCTCAGGGGGTGCCAGGGCAGCCACTGTGATGCAATGACAGACTCTTCCAGAAGCAGCAGCCTGCACGCACTCTGTGAGGAGCAGCAACATGGGAATTTCTCTCTCAGCAGCTTTTCCATCTTCCCTTGTAGTTCTGTACCCCACTTTGCTACTTCTCACCCTTTTCCCCTTCACAGTGGGGTTTGGGGCACCTCCTGCAACAGCCAAATTCTGCCTGTGCCGCTGAAAAGACTTGAAAGTAACATCACACCAAACTAAAATATATCAGTTTTGAGAGGAGTGGCATCTTCTAACAAGACAGAAACTGAAGTGTTTTCTTTGCCAAGAACATTATAGTTAAAGGATTATGTATGAAGTTGGCCAAAATCCCTAAGATTGCTTTAAACCATTCAAACAGAGAAAAATATTCCCACCCAGTACATTTTTATTTATTTCATAATTCTGCCAAAGAACACCCTGAGGAATGTCCCTCTTCTCCCCATTCTGCTTCAAACCTATCGGGCCAGGCTCTCCCTGTACACAGTGTCTTTTCTCTTAGAAGAGAAAAGGATTCATCTCATTTTATTGTTTGTTCAATGTTTAGTTAGCTTCCATTTTTTAAAAATTCAAAATGCATCCCCAATATCTGGCTACTGTCATTTATTAGATAACAATTCATCCACTGTTTATTTTGGATGAGCAGATGGATTAATGTTAAAAAGGACGAAACCAGTTCATTTTGTACTGCGTGCCTGTGTTACATTTCAGGGAAAGAAGGACATAGAGGCAAGCATTTAGTGTTACAGCTGTTCCAGGGAAACCACTGGATAATAAGACGTCTGGAACAAGGACCTGTCCTGAAAGGATACAGGAGAAGCAGCAGGAGGGGACAGAGAGAGAGAAAGAGAGATTTGTTGTGCTCTCTCTCACCTATATATGCTATTTCAAGAGTTCGCTAATTCAATTTTCACTCTAAGAAATCTGGATTTTCCATTTTAAAAACCTTTTGAAAAGCTTCCTATAAGGAAAGAACAGATCAGGATAATCTCAAAGTTCTGGCCACATCAGATTCTGTGTGGGCAATACCAGGATGAAATGGTGACAACAGCACTATCTTTATGCTTCTAATCCAAGGTTACAAATATAGATTGGTTTTATTTCAGCTTTATATCTGAATATGGAGGAATTGATAAAGTGTTCATGGTAAAGGACGGTATTTTGAATACTGTCCCTCTAGATTTATTGCAATGACTCCTGCTCAGCTGTCATTTGTCACTAATCCAATTGAACAGACCAATTTATCAATGACTTCTGGTATATCCATTTGGTCTCTGTCCTCCAAGGCAAAGGGGTTTGACTTGCACATTTTTCTTCCCTTCTCTCTCAATATTGTAACAACTGCAGTTCTAATAATGCTCACACTGAATTCTATTGACCAAGTGCTGCAAAATACTACTTTACTCATGTTGCTCATAGTAATTAAAATGGTGAAATAGAAAATTTATATATTTTTAGAGATATATATATTAAGAAACAAGACCACAAAAGACATTTTCTACATGTACTTTTTCTATACAATAAACAACCCTTTTCTGGCCAGATTTTTATACCAATGATGGTGTTAATTCTGGATATTTTCTGAAATATTAGGGTCAGTCTGTGGGTCAGAAATTGTTCATATTTTCTAGTAATGTCATATTTTAAAGTGCCTATCCAGTTCACTGCTAACTGCTGGACGGGGTTGGGGAGGGAGGGAGGAGTTCCTATTTATTACATTAATATTTCTCTTAATGGTGGAACTGGTCAAAGGTTACAGAGGAGACATCACTTGCATAAACACCACAGATCTCTGCTCTAGAAAGGTTTATGTGTGACCTCGCTTGGGTACAGTAAATTTTGATTCTACTGTCATGGCAAATTGAGGCACACAGGACTATTTTTGGGGTCTCTGCTTAGAGATGATGGCAGTATTGAAGTACAATTTATAACACTGTAGTAAGATTTATTTCATACTTAAGGCATGAAGATAGTATTCAGCCTTATATGAAAGCTCTAAATACACTAAACTGAACATGAAATCAATCTTATAAGCAAAGGACTGTTCTGCTCCCAGAACTTTCACCACCCAAGGTCTCTTGCTATCCACTGTAAAACTGCTGGAAATTGGAATTGGTTACCTTCTCACAGTGTTGGTCTAATTAGGGTTTTAATCTGGTTTAGGAAGTTTTTTATCTTTTCTCTAAGGCTCCAACCTCTAACAATCACCTTTTCACCCACTGTTTTCATTCAGCAGTCACACTTGTCACCTGTAGTTCTGTTTATTGGCAGGTTTAGGAATATGCCTGGAAAGCATTTTGCAGACAAAAGCAGTCCCTACTCCAAATCAACTGGAAGCTGCATGGATTAAGTTAGCACAATAGAGAACTCAAGTCAATAAACCCACTGAAAGGCAAGCTAACGTTAAATCAAATTCAGTTTCATACTGCCCATATTGCCACAGCTTCTGGCTGGCTCCGTGCTGGCCTGGCAGGCATTCCTGTCTGCCTGAAAAATTCAGGAGAACAGATTCAGCTGCTCTTCAGTAGCTGTAATCATCTCCAGAAGCTACTGGGAACAGACTTGTAAAACTAAAAAAATTTAGACTGACAAAAACGTTCTTAAAACAGATACTTAAAATACACATTCTTCATATCAAGGGTGTGTTCACATTCCCATTTTCATTTGTATGAGAACAACACTTTGGAAGCAAATCTCCTGATCAGACTAGAGCTGGCTGGCAACACATGGTCCTCAGCATCATGTTTTAGTCTACATATTTACTCTTACTGCTTGCTAATGGAGACAGGCATTTGTCCTCAGGAGGCTGAACACTCATCTCTGGTACAGGCCTCTGGAAAAGAAATCTGTTCTACTCTGTTCCATGCCCTGGCAATTTGTTTCCATTATATACTTGGACAAAGACCTTTGAGCAGCACTATTCCACAACAGAGGAGAGAAAAAATATTGTTAAAACAAAAAGGGGAAATTTCCAGTAGCCATAACAATTTCAAATGCCTAAGTACTTTTTCTTCTCTACTTGTGAATTTTTTTTTTAAAGTTTAATTGGAAAGCTTGAGAGAAAGGAAGACTTGAACTAATAGTGGAAAAAAATGACCACATTTCACCTGTGGATTCAAACCCTTGACCTTTAAGGTGAATCTCCAATTTACCCCAAAACATTAAAAGTGCCTCATTTCTCTAATTCTACCAGGGAAATAAGCTCCCAGTTTAAGCTATCAGATCTGATTAATTAATTAATCACTACTACAGAGCAGTGAAATCTTGAAAATACCTATTAAAATCACTAAGTACAAAAAATATACTCTGGGTCTTTATTAGATCACTGCATAGTGGAATTGCTAGAGAAATGTTACTGTAGGCAAGAACATAAACTTACCTTGAAGTTTTTGTTGTTACTTTTACCCCTTTTCCCTCTCCAAATCAAACCAAGCTTCAGAAAAGTCTCTTGAATAAACTACTGAAGAAATTCCATCATTCTTTGGATGGTCAGTAGAGTCACTGCAGAGAGCAGACACAAATGGAAGTGGAATTCCTACAGAATCTCCCTTTCAACTGAAAGTAAACTCAGAAAAATAACACTCTGTAGGCAGGAAAATTGACTTTTTAAGGTCTTTACAGAAGAGGAAATATAAAACAAATAATTTGTGATGCCAATAATGTTTTGTCTATGAATATTTTCCACATTTCTCATGGGACTCCAAGGGATGTTATTCTCTGGACTTGCAGGCCAGGGATAGTGGTAGAAAAACCAGCACCACACAGCAAACTGCTCCAGAGCTGAAGGGCAGACTTACAGACAGTAACACCTGCAGGTACATCACCAAAAAAGTGGTGCCTAGATTTCAGTCCTAATGATCACTCTGTGTGTGTTTTATTTTGAGGTCCCATTCCGTCTATAACCCTTC
Organism: Poliocrania exsul; assembly: GCA_035041345.1. Lineage (NCBI taxonomy): Eukaryota > Metazoa > Chordata > Aves > Passeriformes > Thamnophilidae > Poliocrania > Poliocrania exsul. The sequence goes on from JAWWLZ010000156.1 coordinate 4,398,025, forward strand.
TACTACGTGGCCAAGATTAGATCCAGACACGTGGAGACACTGCAGTGGATTTCCCCAGTTACCAAGCACAAAAGTAGATCTGTTTCATCACCCATCAAACCATTTCTAAATCAGCAAGCTACAGAAAATCCTGAGCAAAGACAAAATATAGCATGTGGGGTGGTGGATGGTGGTGGGAAGGTCTTTCACAACACATTTCTTCCCCCTCAACACAATTCAGTGCCTGCCTATCATACAGACCTTAACACCAGCATAAAAATGAAAAAAACAAACATTTTACACAAGGTTTTGGAGAATCTTTCACTGGGGCAACACCTTGAGCACTTCCATGTCTCACAGTTTTAAAAAGTCAAGTGCTGTGGGATGCAGAGTTTACAGTTCCACCAAAACTGCCAGCACTGGAAAGGAATTTAAAGGCTCTGGGCAAACAGATCCAGCACAGTAAGAGGGAACTGGCAGCGCTGCACAAACTGTTTGTGTGCCAAAGTGCCAACGTCAGCCAGTGAGTCACTGTGTGCCTCTGTGCTCCCTGGCAGAGAAAAACAGCCACTGTCACTGCCACTGCATGGGCACCAACAGCCGTGCCACCGATCTGCCCTCGTGCACAGGCACAGCACAAGCACCTGCAGCCTCACATCACCTTCCCTGCATTTTCTGCTTCACCCACTGCTGTACAAGGCAGAGACAAAGGAAGTTGCACCACACATTATGGATTCCCCCAGCTAGCACAGCCTAATACAATAAAGTCAGTGCCACAGTGTCACTTGTCACTCTCAGAGCCTGAGAAGCAGTGATGCCATCTGGGAGAGAAAATAAAGCAGGGAAGTGAGTCACAGCATCCCCTGACTCAATGGCACAGCCACTGGAGCTGGAGGGAGAGTGATGGAGGAAGGGCAAGCAGAGTCCCAGCAGCAGTGATTATCTCCTAACTCATCTACACGCAGAGTTTGGTTCAGCCCATGGAAGCCTCACTTATGAAACCTGCTATGCACACCTGCACTTTTATCATGGTTTTATTAGATCTGCTAAACACACCTGCATGGGTATGCCTGTGTTTGCCCCAAGGCCCTGCAGGAGCAGGGCCAGGGATGTATTTGAAAAATTAAAATATCATTGAACGAATTCAAATTCATGTGAACAATACTAATTAGAATTTAATTGATTGCAAAATATACTACTAATAGTTGAAAATACAAATAAAGTATTTGCAGCAGGCAAGCTTTCAGCCTCTGAATTTTCTTTTAAGAACTATTGAGTCCAAAGTGAAAAATCCAGCACAATATCCATACTCATAGGTGTGCATTTAAAAAAAAAAAAAAAAAAAAGATTTTGAATTCTGTTTATCATTCTGCTTTTTTCAACATTTCTATTTTTTACAATTTACAGTAATTCTATACATATTAGGAGCAATGTAAGTTTTAAAATCCAGATATACATTAGCATTTAAAAGTGTGAAAGTAGTAAATTTTTTCCACAAATATAGTTTCTTTCTTTATTTAAACAAATGTTTCATAACATACAACAACATCTGGTATAAAATATGCTTCATATAATGGAGGAAAGAGTGTGTTATCTTTATTAACCCACCTAAAATCATGCTGCTAAATGGGCTTCAGGTTGAGCACAGATGCTGATCTGACAAGGTGCTAATCCCACCTCTGTTTCTGAGCAACAGGAGGCTGTAACTCTGACCCTCAGCTCTCAGGTACTCCAGATCTCTGAAGTGCATTTCTCACTGCTTTTCACTGCTCTGCACATCTCTCCAAGATGCCTGATGCACATACTCCAAATAGAAAATAAAACATATCACTTTGTAAGGGTACTACAGGTGTGGTAACACTGAGTTCTTTGGTCCTCTCTTTGTCAGAGGTAACAGCAATTTGAATCACGCTGCGTTGAGCTGCTAAAGGAGACATCGTGATCTATTTTGTAACAGATGGTGATTTCTAAAGGTGAGGGTTTCAATTCCTACATCATTCATCACCAACAAACTGTAAAAAACTTCATGAACCACAGCATGTTTTAGTGAAATCTTACCAGCAATTCAATAGAGCAAAGTTTGCATGAATGCTGCTCAGTGCTGTTCCACACACATTCCCGTCAGGTGGGCAGGGACTGGAAAATCAATTACTGCTTGTTGCACACGGATTTGATGAGTCGCTCAATACCCTGAATGTGGATCAGATTGCTAAACCTTTGCTTGATGTTGGAAAGATATTTCTTCTTTCCCTTATGTCATATGGCACTATTGATTCAGTTTACTAGTTTCTTACAGAAGCACTGAAGAAGTGCTTCCATCCACCTCTGCCACCAGACTGAGCTCCAGGACTGCAGTTATAGATCTCTAAAAGATACAAATCAATGTTTCTGCCATGACGGTGAACAGATGACTGAAAAGTAGATAACCTGTTTGTTTGCTTTAACAAGATTTGATGGCACACACTTAAGTTCCTTATAATAGACATAATAGTTAACAGAATAACTTCTTTTTTCATTCTTTTACCTAATAATTTTAAATAATGAAACAACAGATTCTACATATCTGAATAAAACCATTAAGGTGATCTAATGCTTGGTCACTTGTGGTGAAGTCACCACAGCTAAAAGAGTTGCTGGTCTTCTGCTAAACCTTAACCCAGTGCCAGGTGTGTTGCTCATGCAAAATGGAAAGCACTGGCTGCAGTCACCTGCAGTGACACAGGAACCTCAGCTGGTGAGCAGCAACTTCAGAACCTACAGATCAGCTCACTTCTGACTGATGGCAAACCCTTTTGCACTTCCATGAAAGTCAAACACCAATAACTCTACCTAGTCATAGGCAACTTCAGTAAGTTCAGTCTTGGATTTTGCCCAGACCTACAAGTTCAGCCAAGTAAGTTAGTTAAAAATCTTGCAGGCTGTGGTGGGGAAAAGTCTCTACTGAACAGCACAATCTTTCTGCCACCAAAACCCTAATGTGGTTCAGACCCTCCCATCTCACTGGGGTTTGTTGAATGGCAGCATCTCAGGGAAATGTTACTTTTCTATGTCTACAGAGCAGGTGTCTGTCCACCAGCAGGGAACACCCCCAGAGAATCAGGAGCACCGTGCCAGCTATCCCTGCACAGGACCACCCTGTTTCTCAGTCAGTGTCCCCGCCCTCCTCCACCCAAGTCTGAGTTAATGTTTTCCAAGCAGATGGCTGCTGCTGGTAAGTAGATAAATTATAGCCAGCAGAAAGCAGGAAGCTCAGGATCACTGCCATGGTGAAAAACTGGATCCTCAAGAAACAGAATAAAAAATAACTTCACACTGCATTTAAAAAAAACAAAACAAAACAAAAAAAAAACCCCAAAAACAAAAAACCCACTAAATTTTTAGAGCCCAGTCTGCTTTACAAAGCAAGCTCACAGTTTCCTTTCTTATGTCTGAAGCTTTGCAATCACTTTGTCTCTGAGCTGTATTTTTCATTAGTCTTATGCTTCCAAATATAATCTATTATTTGGCAGCAAAGGCAGCAAAACATTTGTTCCCTCTCAGTACAGCTGCAACCCACTGGATTTAAAAAATGGTACTGGCTATCCAGCAGTCCTCTGTCATGTTGATTTTTCCACGGAAACAGAATAATATTTTTTCCTTGGGGGGGGGTGGGGGTGGGGGTGGTGTGCCGGGAAGAGGATGAAGAAATGCATTTCCAGTGTTTTCTGCTTTTCCAGTTCTCACCTCTCCATACACCAATGGAAGGGATTAGACCAGACTCCCCAAGAACACCTGAGAAATACCTATTTTTTAAAAAATATCATGCAAATACAGACATTTTTTGGAATTTGTTCCCTATCTTAATTTCTTAGAAGTTTATATATGCCTGTTTTTAAAAATGAACTTCAGCAATCTTTGGCTATATGATCATGAATGTTTCAGCATAACCTTTGGAAACAGAGGCTATACTGAAGGAAAAAAAAATCTGAGACCAAGCCCAAAAGACGAAACAAAAATTTAAAACCAAAAACAAAGAGAAAAAAGGTGGAAGTCAACTTCAAGCACTTTCAAGCTGACTGAATTATTTGGTTGTATCTATGAGACAGAAATGCACAGATTTGGTAATAACATGGGACATAATTATGACTTTCAGTCAGAAATCACAGCCTTAGAAGCTGTGAATCAATATAGATGGCAAAACTATTGACATTTCTAGTTTCCTTTTTATTACTAGAGAAACACTAATTGCAATAAGCATAACTTGCCATCCTGGGAAAAAAATGCCTCCTCAGTTGTGGACTACATCCAGTCTGAAAAGAGTTCACTTCATACGGCAGTAACTTAACAAATGTTTTGAGATTTAAGTTCTGATACACCATTGAATTACAGAACATCATTCCTTCTTCACAATTACATCACAGCACACATATTTCAAAAGTGCTGATAACTGATTTTGCTGAAACTCTTTGCCCCTCCTGTACTTTCCTTTGAATTCTGTAATTCAATCTACTAGTATTTATGGCTGAAAGGTAATTGGAGATAGTTCACTCCATTTCCTCCCATGCTCTTCCACTTGAGGTCCCATTGACAAGCCCCACGAGTCACATAAATCTCTTGTCTATTTACACTTTTCTTTTACATCCTCAGTATTGACTTCATAGAAGTAAATCAAAAGTAGCAGTTTCTACATTCTGTGCACATTTGCCTGCCATTATAGAATCATGGAATGCCTGGCTTGGAAGGGACCTTAAGGATCATTTTGTTCCAACTCCCCTGCCATCGACAGGGACACCTTCCACTATCCCAGGCTGCTCCAAGCCCCATCCAACCTGGCCTTGAGTACTTCCAGGGCTGGGGCAGCCACAGCTTCTCTGGGCAGCCTTAATCCCTCAGTGGAACTCAGATTACAAAACCTGTGTATGTTCTTTTACCTCACACAGCCCAGCACAACAGTAACCAGCACCTCCTTCAAAAGCAGCCCAAGTTTAGAATTACTCTGAAAGCAGAGATGTGCAATTACATCACTGTAAGAGGCACTTCAAGGTCCAGTTTTAGTGTTTAGAATACCAGTGCATGTCATGAACAATCTGACCATCAGTGGGACGGGGAGAACCACCACCTGACAGTTCAGTCACTCTGCTGTAAACCCCAACACTCAGTTCCATTTTATAATAAGCAAACCCTGAGCAAGCTATGGCTGTGTTCTGTAGTTGTTAATGAGTTATCTAGCATAACCTACTGTTTCCAATACAATTAATACAGGGCTGTTTACATGACAGACAGAATGGACCATGCCATCCACAGGTTGGGGTTTTGGGAGTCGTTTCTCTGGATAGTTTGGTGGTTTGATTGCTGGTTTTTATTTTACGTATCTAATTCTCAGAACATTTGTACCAAACCAGAGCTGTCTAAAAATAAATAATTAAGGAAGGAAAAATGAATTCCAAGCAAGATCTTCACTACTGGTATCTTATTATTTGCACACCTATGGGGCACTTCTGAAGAAATGTTATTTTAGAAACAGGTTAGCTATCTGAGGATCCACTCAAGTGACATCTAAAATTCTCTTAGAACAGTTCAAGAACCATCTTAACAGCTGTTAATTCATACATCTTTCTAGACTGTTGCATGGAAGTTCACCTAAGTGTTACTGAACTTGAGTTAGAATAGCAGTAGTTTAAATAATTTACCTTATTTCAGTAGGGAAAAAAATCATTTTTGATAAGGCAGCAACTTACAGAAATTTAAGTTCCTTGTAGCTGCAAGCAATCACAGGAATATATTCAAGCACATGATCAATCTTCGTTGTATAACAAGCTCCATAGAGATTGTTATTAGTCACAGATAATAATTCCCACTGTTACAGAAAATCTGTGCTCAAAATAGTACCTCCCAAGGAAAAATTTCATTGCAAAGGCAATAAGACTTGGGATGACAATCCTCATATTGGGGAATTGGGAAGAAAAATTGGGAACGTGCCCAAAATCATCTGTCATTTAAGGAAAATCAACAAAGCAGTCAGAACTATCTTCTAAATTATGTTGCAGATATGATACTCCAGCAGGGGGGAAATACCTCGTGTGAACTACAGAAAAAGGAACATGTTTACCTTTTTATGTTCAATTATAAAAGTGGGGGTTTAAGCTCACTCAAAGTATCAATGGCCTCCAGATTTTGGCTCTAACAAGTGAGAAATTGATTTTATGGCTTTAAATGAAGGAAAATTTTAACAGGACACATTGGATAGATTCAGAAGGAAAATCAACATGTCAGATAGCAAGTTCATCACTTCCTTAGCAACAGAAAGAACTTTAAATATGGAATCTTAGCTCCACTGTGCTCTTATCAGTATGCTGTAACACGTGAAATCTCATTAACAGAGAAGAACATGCTTCCCAGGGAGAAAGAGGCACATTTACTATTTGCTACAGAGGACTAAAAAGAACACAAACAAGAACATTCCATTGCTGATAATTCTTAACTTCCCTAAATGAGAAAACAGGTACAAAAATGGTTGATGGAGCTGCCATCAGGGAACAGGTGTTACTTCACTAGAGAATACAGAGTGGCATCTTAGTTCTCAGTTTTCAAGGCAGGTCAAGACCAAAGACTTGAGACTGGCCACACTGAGCATAACTAGGAAAGTAAACAGAAGCATAAAGAAATTATCTAGATATAATAAAGACAGAAACCACAGAAGAACATGTTCTCAGCAAAAGATTTAAATCTCTGGTATTAAAGTAGTATTAAGCTGTATGTAGGACCAACTCACTCTGAGAAATCTCCACATGACCCATTAAGAAAAAGCAAGTAACCACTCACCAAGGTGGACAGTAACAAAAGAACAGGTAACACAAGGAGCTGATTCCTCAGGGGGATTTCTGAAATGGGATCACACCTACGTGACTGCACCCAGGGCCATTGGACAGTGCTGGGGTAAGCAAGAGCACTTCAGGAGGACACCCTGCCCACAGTACTTTAATCAAAGCAAATATATCTCTAACAAGTGATGCTTTTACTTGAGCTGTTATAGCAGCAAGTGCTGCATGTAAGAAACCCAAAGAGCCAACATTCAGTCCTAAGTTACCCAGGGTGTTGTCAGATTCAACCTAGTGCAGCTTGAACAACTGCATTTACCATCTGTGACTCTTGCCATGGGAGAAGGTGTCTAAGACACCAAGGGTATCAGTGCATTTGCTACATTGGTGCCTCCACACTCCCATTTATTTCTCAGGAGTGAGAACTGGACCTCCTGACCATTCCCACCAGTGGACATACACTGGTTCACATTTTGAAATCATTAAAGTATGTTAATTTGGATTCCTTTTAGATTAAATTAAACTTGAGGATGTGTTCAAGTAACACACCTGATGTATCCTAATTGCTATAAGGTTTTTGAACCTACAGGACCAAACTAGAATTAGTTGTAAGTAAGAATTGCCTTCCCACCCCAAATGCAGAGATGATATCTGCAGGGTCTTACTGCACAGAGCTGCTCCTGCTTCACCACAATAGCTGCTAATGGTCACAGTCAAAGTTTGATTGTCTTCTGGAACATCTCCAGAATTGAATTTACTTGCTGAGAATCTTGGCACAATTTCTGCAAAAAAAAAAAAAAGCAGGGCTGTTTCAGCAGGCACGAAGCACAGGCTTCAGCCATCTGGATGGACTTCAGCGGTGTATCGACAATGGAGGCTAATATGGTTAAAAGTAATGAAAATGCTTGTGATTAATCTGCTGCATTCACTAATCTTGTGCTGCTGAGAAAAGTTATTACTGTATAGTTTGATGTTTACTGCATAAAAATGGCACTTGGATGAAGGGTCATCCAAAGAAGAGGAACTGGTTTGCACTTTGGTGCTAATAAAGATTTCCTTTGGAACTGCACCTTTTCACATTTGACTGTCCCCAACATCATGAAAACTCAGTTCTTGGAATTGCAAACACACCTTTGGTATTTCTGAAACAAGTAGCCACTGACTTCTCCCTATGCTTTCAGGAAATGATTATGTTATTTTTGTGACTTTAATTAGGTTAAGTAAGGAGAGTAAGTCTCCTCTATTGTGGCTAAAACAATTCAACATTCAAGTTTAAACAAATTTAAAACTAATCCTTTTTCTCATCTGAGACTGAGGGGATACCTATAAGCCCCAAATGGCGTATTTGTGGGACTGAAGTACAAATTTTGATAATTCACAGTTATCAAATGACACTCTCGTCAAAGCAAACAATAATTAACCATCCCTTATATTATCACAAGAAAATGCACAGTTTTAAAAAGATTCTCCAATATACCTTCAATTTGAAAGCATTTTTATCAGTCCAGGTGAGCTTCAGTTACAGAGATCTTGATATTTTTCTGCACCTTGATTTTGTACTGTTACTTTCTTAGCAAAGCATGTCTTCTTGTCATTAGAAAAAAAAAGTTAGCTATCTCTTATCAGTAATGCAGGATTATTCATTCCTTTGGATTCAATGTATTTGTTATGAGTTTCATCAAATGAACTTTTCCGAGATTCATCATGAGGATTTTTATTATGTTTACAGTTACTGAAATAGTTCAGTTTATTACTAGTGCTTGCTGTTGAAAGGCTGATATTTCAGTTTAACAGGTCTATCAGTTCTCAAGTTTGTAACACAAATATCAGAATATAATTTTAAGATTCATATTCTTGTACTTATTGGCTGTGCGTAGGATTTTACAGCTTAAAAACAAGAGTGGTATTTGAATCATGGATTCCATATTCAGAATGCACTTGTAAAATGTGAAATTGAAATAAAATGAATGGGACTATAACACTGAGGGGTTTCAGTATGAATAATATACCTCTCTTACCTCAAACTCGTTAATTATCTTAGGTAATATTACTTTTCTCATTGGCAAAAAGATGTTCCATTGGCTCCAGTCAGTCCTGGGGAAGACAGTTTTAAAGAACCACCTAATGAAGTTCTTTTGGCATCAGAACTCAGTGGGAAAATAGACTATAAGTGGAATTGTGAGTGCAATAATCTACAAACATGATCACCAGTCCTACAGCCTGAGCTCCTGTGTCCCCATTTCCCCGCTGCTCCTGCCTGACAAACTGCTTTGCCCTCTCCTGTACTTGCAGGTCTGAATATAGAATCCTGGAAGGGTTAAAAATCATCCATTTCCACTCTCCTGACATGGACAACTTCCACTACACTAGACTGCCCAAAGTCCCATCCAACCTGTCCAACACTCTCAGGGGTGGGGAGTCTACAATCTCTCTGGGCAAGCTGTTCCAGTGCCTCACCACCCTCATAGTAAAGAATTTCTTACTCATATCTGCTCTAAATCCACCCTCCTTCAGCTTAAGGCCATTTCCCTTGTCCTTACTTCAGGCCCTTTAGGCACTGGGAGAGGCTCTAAGGTCTCCCCAGAGCCTTTTCTGCTCCAGGCTGAACAGCCCCAAGTCTCTTATTTGCTTGATGAATCTGAAATACTGTGCACACAATTGTATACATCACTTCTTTTAAACATACACATAAGTATTTACTTTTTTTTTTATTTGATGATGACAAAAGTCTACACCTATGACATTCTTAGACAATAGTTATCTAAATACAAACTTTCCCTGCTCCAAACCCCACTGCACAGGCTTAGAATTAGAAAAAAACATACCCTCCTTCAAAAATATTTCATCCTACAAGTGCCACCCACCCCTCCTGCCTCGCTCCTTCCAACTGCTGCGAGCACTGTTGGCACTGAGTGACGCTCTGCTGTTCCCTGGGAGCGGTCCCCCAGCAGCTCATGTCACTCAGATGAGAGCTTAAAAGCCCCATTATGTTACAAAAGCAAATGCTTGAAGTTTCATTTTCTAAGAAGAAAACTTCTACAGGGTAAGGAAAAAAAAAAAAGACTTGTCAACTGAGTGTGTATTAATAACCATTTATGTCTAATTTTGATTCCTCTTGATTTCTCAAGTAAATAATAGCAAGCACTGAAAAATACCTACAAACAACTGACAGGAACTATGAGTTTCTATGGAGAAGCAAATGGCAATGTGTTAGTGGAACTGACATATTTTAATGCTCCTGATGGTAAATTTCTTGGGGGGAAAGAAAAGTCTGCTCCCAGTGGCAAACAATCTCTGCACACTGCCACAAATGCCTTTATATCTCAACAGCCCAATGCTTTATTACTTTAGCCCTTATTACTTAAAAAAAATAAAAAATTCCTCAAACACTGCATTCTAACCGAACCATCTTCCTATAACATGTAATGTTACCTGCCTGATTATAATTTACAATTCTACATCATTCTGGTTTTACAACTCTACTGCTTAAATGCAAATAGAAGCTAATGGCTTCCATTTTATGCAGCTTTTGAAAGCAACATCCAATCTCAGCCAATACAAAATTTCCATATTGCAGTTTTATTTCATTTTTCTCTATATGGAGCATTGCTTGGTATTTTTCAAGGTAGTTTAGTATCTTGCCTCTGTCAACTTCTATTTTGTGGGTTTTTAAAAATTACAACAAAACTCAAGAAATGTGTAGGCTTTAAGAATATTTAAAGCCTTGCATTTCTGAATTACTGTCTCTTTGCACTAATCTTAAATTCTTTCAATGTCTTTGGCAGACAGAAACCGAGACCATTTCCTTTATTTTGCCATTTTTCTCCCCATAAAACAAGTATTTTTATTAGCATGCTTAAGATATCCCCTACACCTAAATTAAACTCAATGAAGACAATAATAGTCATTATTCACACGTTCTTTTTGTAGCACTTGTAGCATCACTTGTTTTCTGATCTATGCTTGTTGAGTTTTTGGAGATAGTCAGACTGACTCTAAGCATGTTTTCTCACATTGGTGCAGATTTGTATCCCCTAAAATACATGAAAAAAATACTCAGACTACAGAACCTTGTAAGTTGCTCTCATGCATATAATAAATAAACCCATTAAACAAACCTACCCAGATATGTTGGCCTCTTACACTTTCCCCCCTTAACAACACCCTCAGCAGGTTCCCACTGATGTTGCCTTCTGTCCCTTTTTGCTTAATTAATCCCCAGTTCAAAGGGGGCCCCACAGACTTAGCACATTTTCCATGTTGGCATTCAGATCTCTTATGCAAGGAACCACTGGAAAACTCTTAGTCCTACATTCCTAATCACACAAGAGGTTCCTCAAGGAGGCTGTAAGTACTTGAAATGCATTGAATCTTTCAGTACATGGCAGAGGAAGTCTCAGGATTCCCAAAGACCACTGCAGTCAGACAAGCACCAAGCAACATGTGAAGTACTCTTGAGTATTTCTCCTGCAGAAATGCTGAGAAGACAAATCTAAACACTAATTTGTAATTTGGATTATTTCCTGAGAGATAAGTCAATAAAAGGAAATATAAGATAACTGCCTAAATATATAAGTTTCTGCAAAAAAGGAAGTACAAATAAATTTTGGACATCACAAAGAGCAACGGGTTAAACACCAGCAGAGGATTTCCTCTGGAGACAATGGGAAACACCTTCCAAGACTAAGGATAATCCAGTCCTACTGAACCGATAAAGTGCTGAAACTTCCATCAGATATCTGCTTAGCCTCTAAAAGGAAAAGGTGACATTTTGGGAATTGTTCATTGAAATTCACTTTTGGATATATTTAACATGGTTCTAGGAATAGGTAGGCCGAAATTTAGCCCCAAGCCCATAATCAGTAATGGAAATGTCTTTTCAGAGGAACAGAAAAAGTAAGACACATATATTATATATAATGCTGTGACTACCTCATCTTAGTGTAGTAATAAAAACGAGAACACCAATTAACTCCCAGTGCAAGCACAACTGGCTCTCCAGTCATGAGTCCTCCATCATTAGGAAAAGCACCATTTCCTGAGTAAACAGCTTCAACAATTTTCAAGGAATGGTTTAATGATGAAACCTTGCTCGTCATGTATACACTCAAATCACATTATTTATAACAAACACCACTTGTGCTGGTTCTCACTTTACTAAACTTGTTTCCCACTCCAATGCATTATTGCCACCCAAAACACTCAGTGCCACCAATGACCAAATGCACTGATGGCATTTACAGAGAGAACACTTAAGTAAAAATGCACTTAAGAGAGAGTGAAGGCAATTTCCCAAGCTCACTGCAACAGTCATTAACAGCCAGAGCTGAGAAATGATTTGAAAAGATTCTTTTTGGTAAATGCATTTTTGAAGCGTATACCTTTTATCATTTATTGAAAAACCTGGAAAAGGAGGTAAGAGTGTGTAGCTTATTTATTGGCTACACTCACTGATTCTTATTTTTTTCTTTAAATGTATGAGTAATTCTTTGGCAATCTGCTTTCTAAGTTAAAAGGATGAACATGAAATTATGCGCAGAACAATTTAGCAAAGGCTGCTCAAGTTGCACACAGGAATAAGAATCCACATTTAGAATTTTATTTGGTCTCAGGATTTTAAATTGTGGCAGATAACAATCTATTAGCTCCCAAATTTGTAGGTACTCTGCTGCTAAGTGTTTCATTTAATGCCTCTTCCACAGACACTCCCCGTGTTCAGCTTTCCATTTAACAGTTTAAAGAAAATTAAGCTCTACAGGTTCTTGTCAGATGATTTTAAATTCTAGGCAGAACCAGCTTCCCTATCAAGCATGAGGTCGTTTATTATAAGTCCACAGAGGAAAAAACAAGTCTGTGTAGTTTTCTACTGCTGCCCCCATTCTATCACTGGAACACAAATCCACTTCAGGGCTTACACTGAACAGGAATAGCAATAATTAAACAGGAGGAAAGAGAATCATTCCACCTTAACCAAAACCAACAGCATTATAAGTGCTCTAGGGATGCTAAAACATAATCCTGGCTGCAGGTGGACTGGGTGACTGCAGGTTTTCCTGCAGACATGAGGCTCCTCTAAAACACTGAATAAACCCAGCCTAATTTGTGCCTCAGCTAAGTGTCAGTCACAGCAAACCATAAAGGGCTGGTCTTGGACAGGGGTTTGAGCAGCTGCTCACTCACAAAACACAACTGTGTTGCTTCAACAGCACTACAGGAAAGCTGTGACAGGGACAACATCAAGCACACCCTGAATGGAGGCACAGAACCATCAGATCACTCCCTGCCACAAAGGGGGAATCAGCTAAAGGAAAACCAGACCTCTCACTAAGTTGGCAAGTTTGGAAAGGTGTCCCAGCTCTCCATCCCCACAGAGGTGTCAGAGACAATGGCTGCCATCAGAGATGGCCTTTCATCAAAATTATTAAAAGGCAGTAAAAAAGTAAGACTAATTATTCAATGAGGAAAAAAATTTCCATTTAAAATCTTTGCAGTAAAGGCTGAGGAAAATGCACAATCATTTGAAGACTTGTCAAAAAGAAAATCAAGTGGAAAATTACAGTTCTACATATTTAAGGGCATGTCATTCAATAGTAAACACTGTTTTAAGTGCCCAGATCTCAGTGTGCTTAAGACAGTAGAAATTTTTTATTCATACTTTGTCAGTGGTCATTATAATAATGTTCTAATGAGCCTTCTGCAAAGTTTCTGAAACTTTTCCTTTTTCAGAGATACTCACGAACATGTTAATTCCAAGGAACACAAAGGCTAGGAATTTCAAGAAGATAATAGAACCACAGGGCTTCCCACTCCTATAACACCAGCTGTAAGGTCACATCATTGCTCCAAGTGACAGGAGTTCATTACAAGGTCAGGACATTTCATAGATTTACACCGAACCCTTTGGTGGGCTCAGTTTGGTTGCTTGTACCATCTGTAACACTAATTGGCACCTGTGTTGGCAGATTCAAATGAATGAAAGTAACGGAGACATTTTCTTCATTTTGGAGGTAGGATATTTAGGCCTTTACAACCAGCCCTGAAAATTCTTTTACAGTCTCCAGTTTGAAGAACAAATCTGAAAAATCCAACAATGATGAGTCCATACAAATTCATCATATGAGTTCTGTGTGGGAATGAATTTAGGCAACAAGTTTTACTTTGGCTTTTTTTCCTTTTCCTTTATTAGAGAAGTTATTGGAAGACTAATTGGAATTCACCAAACTACCCTTGAGTCCGCAGAGCCAGGATGGGGTTGGGTGCTGTGTTATGTTCATATAGAGGGAAAAATGCTGCCAGGAGAGGTTTTGTGCTTTGAGAGAAAACAAGAGGAGGTCCACAGCAAGCCAAAAACACAAGGGACATCAGGGCCTTGGCAACAGGGGAAGACAAAAGCTCCATCAGAGAAGGCATTCAGGTCAGTTTGGCATCATGATTGTGACATTCTGTCACAAACAAGGTAAGGTACAGCAGTTTCACCCAAAGTTAAGGAACAAACTACTGAAAACAGCCTTGCAAGGTGCTTTGATGAGTAATCTGAGTAATATATGCAAGTTTCAACTTCATCAGCTTTGGAAGGACAACTGTGGCAGTGATAACACATACCTATACAAAAAAATACTATAAAAATCTATTTCTGCTTTTAATTTTTTTTTATTTTTTTTTTTTTTGGCAAAATATTCAGCTTTTGAGACCTGGAATTCTTCCATGTACAAGAGCAAAAAAACCAACAAATATATTAAGTAGTAGATCTCTAAATCAAATGTTATGCAAAATAAAATTAAATAACACTTTTAATGGCAGCATTTTGTGAGGTTCTTTCAACAGGAGAACACAGTAAACACCTTCAGATCATCTGAGTGCACATGATGAAGATTTACAATCTTCCCAAGCTGACAAATTTAAGCCATTGCATTCTAACAGCTGACACAAAGTGAAGTTGAAGTTCCCTGCCCTCCTCTTTTGCCATACAGCAACAGGGAAAATTTTACCTGTAACAAAATTCCAGTTTTCACAAGGGGAAAAAAAAAACAGTCAGAGGAATCAAAGACAGACTATTTGATCAAGTTTGTTCCTTAGATAGTAGGCTTAAAACTATCTCAGACTCTGTTACAACAGATCCAACTGCACTTGAACTGCCATAAAAACATCAACACAATTATAAATAGAACCACTGCCTCTAAAATTTCCCTAATTGTATGACAAACACACATTTTAAAAACTACAACAGCACTATATCAGTGGCTGATGCTCATTACCTGCACTTCTAAGCTTAACTTTAAACCATTTCCCTTGGACGTTTTCAAAGAACTGATCACATTCTACACCTTTCCACACCTAATTCACCTCATTCTCTGCACACCCACTCTGACTTTTCTCCAACTGCTCCTTTCAAAGTGATCAACTTCTTACTGATTAAGCACTTGTACATCTAACAGGATAAGCACCATTCTTCCTTAATTTAAATTCCCTTTTTTGGTGAACACCTTGCCTTTTAGCTACAAGACGTGATCTGTGACAGCATTAGAGTCTTTTCACTTAGCAGAGGTCATATTGAGAGACTGAATCCAAAAAATTATGTGGCCCTGCACTCACGTCATCTGTGAGGAGATATTTGTTTCACCGGTATATACATTGGAAACAGAGAGGGAAAACAAGAAAGAAATAAAGAAAAAAAAACCCAGCAGGACGTACAAGAGGCAAGAGTACATTACCATCTACATGGGGGTTTGCAGCCAACCCAGGCAGCCCTAAACTGTTCCACTTTTTCTGCATTTCCAAGAGGTTCACACTGTGCAGAATAACAGCTCCCACCTTCTCCAACACCCACTAAAGTTTGAAAATGAAAGAGAGAGAATTTTTAAGACCTTGCTATTTTGATGAATCACACTGTGCATCTACCTACTGTAAAGAAATAAGTTTACTTTGTGATTGTTGTGGTTTAACCCGGCAGGGATCTAAACACCACAGAGCCGCTCTCTGCCCCAGTGAGAGGCGGGGGCACAGCTGGGGGAAAAAAGCAGAATTCGTGTGTTGAGAAAAAGGCTGTTTAATAGGACAGATGTTTAATAGGGAGGGAGGGAGAAGCTGGAGGGAGAAGCTGGAGGGAGGGAGAAGCGGGAGGGAGGGAGGTGTGTGCCCCGGGCTGGCTCTGCGGGAAAGCAAAGGTGCAGTTCCCGGCAGGTGCCGACAGGTGCCTCCCGAAGCCCAGAGACGGAGGCAGCGCAGGGCGCAAAGAGCGGGCGAGTCTCGGGACCAGCGATTTTATCATCTCATAAGGCAGGGTACAAAGTACTGCAAAATCCCAACCTTAACCCAGCCCTTGGGGACGATCACAGCGCTACAGGGAACACGCACAGCGAGGGAGGTGTTACATAACACAGCGCTGAGAACAAGCGCAACCACCAGAGAGCAAACAAATCAACACTGTGAGCAGCAACCAATAAACTGATATAATGAATGCTTATAAAAAAATCTGCTTTAACATGCTCTGGTCAGTTCTGTGTTTATCTAAACCCTTCGTTTGGCTGCCATAAAGGACTGTCATGGTTTAACCCCTTAGAGTGCTCAAGGTTGGGTGGGGCTTGGAGTAACCTGATCTAGTGAAAGGTGTCCCTGCCCATTGAAGGGGGGGAATGACATCATCCTTAAGGTCCCTTCCAACCCAAACCATTCTGTCATTCCATGAGAAGTCTACCAATAAATACGTACCAAAATTGATTTAGAGATGAAGGAAAATACCTTCTCAACTACACCTTTTATCACACATCTACATCAAATAATGAGCTTAGCAGACCTCTCTTAAAAAAAAATAGCTCCCATCCTATATGTTTGTATACTCTCTTTAAAAGCTGTTCGGCTGTTACAGATTTTAAGAATATAAATTGAATTAAACCTCTAATGAAGAAAGAGCAGCAATATACTAGGTAGCCCAAATGCCACTGAGGTATTTTTTACTCCTTCCAACAAAACCCACAGAATTGTTTCATTTGGAGGATGACCTCAGCAGGTCACTTGACTGACTTCCACACCCTCCAACAGCATACCTCAAAACTTGTCTGACTTCAGTTCTGAAGCAGGTTAAACAGAAAATGTCAGCCAGGTTCTGATTACCCCCAAACATGCAGAATTCCAGTCCTGGACACCTGTTCCATTACTGATGACCCTCACTGCAAAATTTCTTTTCTTAGCATCCTACTAGAATTTTCCTTGATGCAATTTGTGTTCATCATCCCTCATCTGTAACAAATTAAATATTAGCAATGGTATTTGTGTTTGGACCTGAAATAAATTAGTAGATGAATAGATTTCTTTTGCTTGCTGGTTAATATCAACTAGAGGCCTCCTAACCAAAAGCCTTTGCTTTTATTATTTATCCACAATCATTTTTGCATCTCGGCAACTCCATCCCAAAGAACCCTGACCATTCCTGCATGCTGGATACTGAAACAATTTTTCCAAATTCTACCAAAGCAGTGAGGGTGAGTGTTGATGTCATTCATTATGACCAGAGTTTCAGTCTCTCTCATCTCATCTCATCTCAGTCCTCTCTTTACATGCCACAAACATCTACTCTGTAACTCAGGACTCTACTTAGTCCTCCACAGGGCATAAATTTGATTTAGGTTTCCATACAAGGAATTTTACCATTCAAATGAGCGTCAGGTTCAGTTCTCAAGGCTTTCACTGCTCAAGGGAACACATTGTTAAACAAAGAAACTAACTCCAATATATTTTGTCACTGAGTGAGTGATTAACAAAATGAGTCATCAACATTGTTTGATTTAGAGGATTTGTAACATCAGCTGTCTAAACTCAGATAAGTATCACTGCTGCTGAATCAACATTTGTTTCCACTTATAGCCACAAAACATTCTATTTAGGGAAAACTTTTAGCTACAGCACAGCCCCCATCATATGTGATGTTATCAAAAAAACCTGCTAGATAACAGGAAGTTTCAGCACAATTTATTTTTCTTCCCTTGTAATTTGTGCCACTCCATTTCTCCCTAAATAAATAAATAAAAAATATTCCACATGCTACATCAGAGGGACCTAATTCCATTTAGTACCTTGGAAAACATACAGCAAGTAAGGATTCAATAGTGTTTCACAGCTCTTTTCAGTGATCAGTGTTTTCAGATTTACCCCATATTTAAGTATTTACTTTTTGGATGTTTCTGATGTTCTCTGGAAGTCAAAGATAAGAAGAATCATATTATTGAAAATTCCTACAGTAAGGGGTGTGTCTAAAACCATCTCTAACTGCAGGAGGAAGGTGCATCACAAAGTTCTTCTACTGGGAAGGCACCAGACTGGAATTAGAACCACTTCAACTCCAACTTTGCAAATATGAATCATTATATCAGTTTTCCAAATATGAGATATACCAGCACAGATCAACATAATAAACAGATACCTTCTTATAAGAATGTAAAATACTTGAAAATAATAGTTATTCTTTATTAATTTTATTATTTTAGATTGAAATTATTATTTATGAAATGTAGCACAATATTACATTAAATCAAATAATTTCTTCATTGGATGCCTGTTAGAAACCCAACAACAAATTTATTCTACCATACATAGAAGATACTGTTTCTAGCTCATCATGCTGAAACACAGTCAAAAATGCTTAATTTTTAGGATATTTTTGCAGCCAGTTTGTCTGATGCTCTAGTAACTCTAATAAGGAAAGTAACCTATTGCTGAGCATTCCTGATTTGTACAGAAAAACAAGAGGCTGCCAAACCCATTAGATATGTTCAAGTGACCAAACAAAAGCTTACAAAAGGCAATTATCAAAAGAGAATTGTTCTGAGCAAGGAAGAATATAGGAGTATATGTATGTATTATACACATGGATTCCATACAAATAGTTGTTATACAGCTTATAATTATGAACAGTTTTACAAGGATGATGACCAGAATTTCCAGAAACTTGCTGGAAATGCATAAATTGAGGTCCAGCATCATTAGTCAGGAGCACAGAATTAAAATGCAAACTATATACCCATATAAACACCAAAGCAAACCTGGTTGTGGCAAGGATGGGAAATGGATTCCTGCGTTATAGTTCTGGGTTTGCAAACAACAGATTGTTTTTACTTTACATGCATCAACCTTATTAAGCAAAGCTGATGAAGGGAAGGAATAACAACAAGTCATTTGAAGTTTTAACTTTTCTCATTATGGCAGAACTTCTTACATCGTCCTGAAGAAATGCAGTTATTCTTCACCAGCTCTAAATCCACAGATTTCTTTGCCTCAGCTTAGAAGATCCAGAACATCTCCTCTTGTTGCAGTATTAGCTCTAACAACATTGATCACATATGAGTCCTCAAAAAGTTGAGAAAGTAATTTGGAGCTCAAAAAAACCAAAGCAAACCAACATTATTTTCTACCCAGATAACATTTTGTTTACTAGATATTTTAGTTTACTTAGTTCCATTTATCTGCAGTCTTTGATCATCTTGGAGGCATCCCTAGATGGAAAATTAATTGTTGCGCCTCGATATTATTTGCTGTTTCACAAAGATACTGGCATTGCTGTCTTGGTTTGCTTCCCTTGTTTCTTTGGATATGATTAAGTATCTAGAAATATGGTTAACCCCAGGGTTGAAGTATTTAGTTCTGAGAAACCTGAATACAATCAATTATGTTTTGAACGCAGGGAAGCAGGCAAAGGAGAAAGTTTTAATTACCATTAGTTAGCAAAACAGTCCTGATGCACAATTTGATTACCTTTTGCCTAACATTCCCTTGATATTTCAAGTTCATTACAAAGATATTTGAGTTGAAGTTTTTCTGCATATGGATGTTATTTCAGAATGCCACTTCAGTACAAGCCTTTAAAACTAATTTTGTTGGGTTTTCCATGAGCAAAGCAGGCAGAGAAGCAGACAGAGGAAGCATCTGTTCTAAAACCATTAGATACAAAAATCTGATCTTTTCATAATTAAAAGCTAAAGCTAATAAGTCTGTATTTCATAGGCAAACCAGTTGAGTTACAGCTGCCAGGAAAAGTGAAATCCTGAAACAAAGATTTCAGCACATCAGTTCTGGTCTGTAATTAACAGAAAAAAGAAAACTCTTGCTGTTCATTAGCACTTAAAACAAAGAAGCAATGAAATCCCACAGAAACCCAGAACCCAACAGGAGTCCTAAAAATCCTAAAACTTAAAAAATCGACTTAAAAAAGTAGCGCAGCTAAAGCATTTGAGTGAATCACAATTGGGTTTCTCACAGCCCAAGAACTGTCCTCAGCATTCAGTTATCCTCCTGCTCACAAATTACCTTTCTGATCAAAAAGACATTCCATCCCACATATTCCAAACATATATTTGCAGCATTCACGTAACTCCTACGTGTACAAAAGGCTACCATGACAACGTGGATGCTGAAAGCCAGTTAAGCAGATCATGCTCTGCAGTGGGATGTGCTGTTCTGACACACAAGTCTGAGTATTTCCACTTCTATCCAGTGACAAATTTGAAATCCAGAGGTAAAAAAGAAACCCAGAAGGATGTTCTCCTTGTTGCACATCAGACCTAGTCATGGGTATTCCCATGATGTCACTTACTGGATTAATACTGCCTCCAATTTTTTTGGATTTATGCATCTCATCTTCATTAGATCAATTCCCAACAACTCCAAAATATGTGACAGTAAAACTTAAAGCTTGGTCTCTTACAGGCAAGAGTTGCATTTACAGATCAAATTTCATCTGAGTTTATCTGAATTTCTGATCTAGTTTGAAGTCAAACCCTTTCCAGTTTAAGGAATTAAATAAAACCCCAACACACTAAAGAGATTAACTCTTTAAACATTCTCTTTTAAGCTTTCCTAATACTAAATGTTAGATTTAAATGTATAATACTAAATGGTAGATATAAATATATTTAACAAATGAGGAAGTAAACAGCCAGTATGTTAGAAAGACAACCCAGTGAGTTAGGTCTTAGGAGGTGCATCATTGACACTAAAAACAAACAAAAACAAAACAACACAAAAAACACACCACAGTAGCATTTTCCATCTTATATACCTGCTGTTTCAAAACATTGCAATTCTGAATGGAAAGACCAGCAAAAATGGAAGTCGGAATACTATTCTTTTTCATGACCTGGGGAAAGATCTGAGGAACAACAAAGCATAGGAGGGACTTGGGGTTCCCTGACTCACCAGCTACAGATCAGCTACGTTACATCCCCATGGAAAGGTTGTTTTTTTGGGGAGGGGGGTCTTGAGCACATCTGTCACTTCTTTGAGGTTGTGAATCCCTTTTGTTTGGCCCAAGCCATCAGATTTCTCACATCTCTACGTTGATGGCCTTAATCTCATTCCATTGCCTTTCTAATTTAGGTCAATCAAGAGAAGCTGAGTCCCTGTCCAAATTAATTTATAAAACTACGGTAAATTAACCTTTAAGGACTAAACTTTAAATTTGATCTGCTGTAGCTCTATAAGGACTAACACTCTGATGGGATTTACTTGGCTAACTAATAATTGCATTATTAAGCCATAAATGTGAACAGCTTGTGCTTGGAAATAAATTTCCACCCATCAGAAACTATGTTTAAGAGAATATGACAATTAGTTCATGTTTCTAGAAGGCTTAGTCACCTTACTTTGGTATTGAAGATTACTTGTTATGCTGGATTTCTGGAAAAGCTCAGTAGCTGTTCTGGTAGCTGCTACCCCAGAGATCAGTCAGGTTTTCAGAGACCACAGATGTGGAAGGCACTCTAAGGGGAGCATTTAGTCCCATCCCTTTGCTTATGGGGAACTCCTCTGACAGATAATTGTGTAACATTTTGAATTCCAGTGAGAGTGCTTTGGATTTTTCTTTTAGGTCCTTATTGCAAATAAATATTCTCTTGGCTACACTATGGAAAATATGTAGAATTATTTCTGATTCTCCAAAGGCAGCCACACACACTCCCAGTGACCCAACCTTCATTAATTGTTATTATTAAAAAAAGATCAGTCTCAACATCTGTGAAACCCAACTGACAGTGCCAACTAGCATTTGGAAATTCTAGAACAAACCAACTATTTATTTTAGCTTTTCTGCAACCAGTGGGTTCCCACTCTGACCAGACTGGCACTGCCACAGCACAGAGATGCTGTAGTTGCCACCCAACAGCAAAATGACACCAAACAGACTCACTGAGCAATTCCCACCTAAGTAACCAATGCTGTAAAAATGTCCCAAGGGCCTTGGGATTGCTGCATGAGCAACCACAACAGTCAGGCAGTAATATGATTAAAATCTGAGCTACAAGGCCATCTGACTATGCTTTAGATCCTTATCAGTGTACATCCAGATTAACAGTAGGCATTATATCCATAACAAGGTCATTTTCCACAGCATGTAGGTATTAGAAATCTGACATATAAGATTACTCTCAGGGAGGAAAAGAAAGGGAAAAAAAAACCAAAACAAAGCCACAGCATTTTCTTACCAAAGGAATTTTTAATGTCTGAGGTTTGCCACTATATGAAATATGGATATATTATCATTTTTGTTACATAGACTATCAACATGTAATAATACACATTTTCCTATTTATTACCAATTCAGAGACTTTATAATAAGACTTAAAAAACCCAACCTTTTTGCTCTTCAATTCTACAACAGATGGGAAACCACAAGTGAAATCTTCAGTGAAATCTTGATAAAATTTACAAGATCCTTTATTTTTACCTCTTTCAAAACTGATTAAGTTTCTTGATAACAGTATCAGGCAAGTAAGGAACTAGAGCACCAAATAGCATGCTTGTCCTTTGTAGTGTAGCCTAATTCCTGTCAAAAGGAAGCATTAAATTTGAAGAAACTTTAGTGCAGTAATAGCCAAACCAACAGGTTATTTTAAGAAACAAATTATGTTCCCTTCAGTCAGGGAAAATACAGCTACAATGAAAAAGTGAGCAAAGCATTAATAAAAAAATAATAAATATAAACCCCACCTCTGTCATCATCGTGTCTTTTGTGTATTCCACATGTGCTGTTACTAGTTTCAAAAGTGACTTCTGTCTTGCTCCCTGTCCTAGTTTGGATTAGCACACACTGTACTCTGAAGGTGGTGGAATGAAGCACCACTGCAACACCTGCCCTCTATCCTTCAAAGCCACAGTTTTAACCTTCTCGCCACTCCTGATTTCCACTGGACTGGGAAAAGCTGGACCCTGAGATATCATGTACTATGTTAAATATGTTTTTGACACACTTGATGAGATGGGAGAACAAACTCCATCCTACTCGGAGACAGTCATTTGTAATCAGCAGCTCTCATTTCAGTTACTTGTTTGAGCACAACGTGGATGTAGCCAAAGAGTTAACAACCACAACGCAACACCCTTTGAACCTCATTCCATATGGCTACTCCCACCACAGCAGATGGTGCAGCTATTTGTTTGCTGTTTACTCTCGACGTACTGTTTTCTGTCTTTGATGGAATCTCTGTGGCTCAACAGTAGGACTGACAGCTGCCCATTGCCGGTGGCCTCTCCTGGCAGCTTCGCTGGCTCCGCGCTCTGGAGGGTGGGGAAGGAGGGATTGCTCATACCCTGCAGCTCCTTCCCACTCCCCCACGTCACGGCAACTTCGCTTGGCTCAACACTCACTGGCTGGGCAGCAAAAGGAGACTCCAGAGGGGATCCAGGGACCTGCTTACAGCAGGGTCGGGGCAGAACCAGGACCAAGCTGCAAAAGTGGTAAGGATGAAATAAATGCATTTATCAGCCTGAAGAACTTTGACGCAGTTGTTTTTCTGCCAGAGAAAACTCCACACTATGAGTGTGTATGTCACTTCGGTAACTTTTCATCCTGATATTCTTCTTTCCATTGCCCAGGACACATGTAACTTAGCCTGGGGAAGAGGAGGCTCAGGGAAGACTTTATCACTCCCTACAACAACTTGAAAGGATGTTGTAGCCAAGTGGGGATTGGTCTCTTTTCTCAGGCAACCAACAGTAGGACAAGAGGGCATGGGATTAAGCTCTGCCAGGGGAGGTTTAGGTTGAATATCAGGAAGAAGTTCTTTCCAGAGAGAGTGGTCAGGCATTGGAATGGCCTGCCCAGAGAGGTGGTGGATTCTCCAACCCTGGAGGTTTTTAAGGTGAGACTGCACATGGCACTGAGTGCCATGATCTGGTAATCACAGTGGGGTTGGATTCAGGGTTGGATTTTATGATCTCGGAGGTCTCTCCCAACCCAACTGATTCTATGAACTACTTATTTTAGCATATCAAAAGTTCAGGTCCCATTTTTTTATAACACAGTTTTTTAAAAAATCCATTTAAGTTTCTTACACCTGTTTTTTTAATAAATCCACATATTTAAACTATTTAATTTTAAAATGATTCAACGTAAGTGTTTAGTGCACTTCTCTATTATGTTTCTGTACAAGTGTCTGACAGAACTCCCACTAACCAAGATTTTCTTGTAACACTTGAGTTTTGAGCTCTTTGTTGAGTAGGTCAAGATTGTGAATGTTCATCTAAGTTCCACAAGTCTGTCAGTAAATATGAAAAAACAAAACCAACCCAAAAAAAAAAATCCCAAAGACACGCTGAACAATAGTCAGGAATGCCAATAATCACATTTTCCATTAAGAGCTTTTTCCAAAATCTTTGAGTTTATTAGAGTTTGTTGTTTATCCACAAAGTCATAAAAATGCCTTTCACAACAATAATATATGACTTAATATTGCTATGTGTTTTACTTGGACTCTTCATATTGTGTCCCTTATTAATTAGCTCTTGAATAAAAAGAACTGACTTGTAATCACTTATCTGCACAGCTATCATGTTTTTGAATGTTTCCATCACCAAGATACCAATGCCCAGGCCATAAGCTCTAGATAAAAGCAAATTGTTATTAAGCCACATCTTAAAACTCCCAGTTAAGTGTCACAAGTTATGGAATATTTTATCTCACATACCAGTATGAAAATAACATCAAAACTCACATAGTTGCTTGACTAAAGTTAACCTACTTGCATTTCATAACCTCAGACAAAGTTATGGCTTTCCAAATAATTTAGTTCTGGCCAAATTGTGTGCCTCAGGAAAGGCTTCAGAGGATTCCAATCTCCTTCTGACTCCTCCTCCATAAAGATGAGGTTTATATTTAATTCAAGCCTTTCTCAGTCACTTCCTTCTCCACCTTAGAAATGACATTGTGGCTGCAAATGTCACAGTTAATGGCAGTGAGCAAGAGCTGGGATCAACTTCCAAGCTGTACTTGGGCAATGGACACATACATACCTCATGCAGATGCAGGGAGGTCTTCATTGAATTTTCACTGTGACTTCCTTTGTAAAATCTAGAGGAGCACAGAAAGTGGGGCAAAACCCTCGATCATTTATATAAGATAACAACACACATTCATTTACATTGCAAATAGATACTTTTTGAGGATTATTTCAGCCACTGTTCAATTAAATCATTAGCCTTTATTTCTTAGTAAGACCCCCTGAAAAATCATGCAAATGCCAACCTCAAAATGAAATAAGAATTATGTACTGCTAAATTATAAAACAATCTCCTTAATGTAGGAAAATCAATTCTCCAGGCAAGGTGAAATTTGTGGAAATGCCTATTTGGCAAGAAATAACCATTATTCAATCTCTTAAATATTTCTCAGGAGACCTTAAATTTATATATTTATTTGAATTCATTTAATTCAGCCTGCAGACAAATGACCTCTAAAGCAGTGGACTACACAAAGGTTGATGACACTTGCTTCGAGTGTCCTTCCTCCCCATTAAGTAGCAGCAAGGGCTCATCCCCACAGATCCCAAGATCCTGTGCAGATGTTCCCCTCAAGCACTTCACCAAACAGTGCATTTCACACCATATCAGTGAGGAATTTTCTATCTTTCACTGCTTTTGAAGTCAAAATTACAGCAGCTTCACTGTGAAATCCAAGTTTTCAAAGACAAATTTCCCTCAGCTGTAACCTGTGCTCCAGGCTGCTCATTGTCCCAATGTGAGACTCCTCAGAGAAGACTCAAGTATGTTGTGACTACATATAAAAGTTTCTAATATAGTTTGAGTCTAAAACATTGATTTTTCCTAACAACTTTATGTGCAGATGAGGTCATCTGGAAACATTTACAGTGCTAAAGAAGATGTATTGTTGGAAATTCTTGAATTTCTGATGTTATTTTCTCTTCTTCTTTTAGATCTTACTGAAGCATTTCCATGACCCAGGACAGTTATTTTGGCTGTTGTGCTTGAACAACTCTTACATCTTCCATTATCATCCCCCTGCCTTGTGCTTCTGTTTATAATGTATGAATTCTTTACATTTCAAATGGGTTGTGGTCACTCCCTAGGTTGATCACTAGACTTGTGCTATTTCTGAACAGGCAATTCCTTCCTCTCAACAATTCCATTTCACCTGGGGCAAGAGAAATAAATAAAGAAGTGTAGCACTTGCTACAGGACTTCAGAGAGTTCTACCTGCTAAGCTAAAGGAGACTGAGCACTGCAAAACTTTCTACTGCTTTTCTAGGTTGAATCCACTGTTTTTGTATTACATCAGTTTGTGTCATAAGCATAATCCCATTTTTGAGTCTCCATTAAGCTCCACATTCTCCTGTGGCTAATCCAGACTGGCCAGCCAGGCACACACTCAGTCTGCTTCACTGAGAAACAACACTTTTTCGTCAGGAAAACCTGACATCCTGCTTTTGTTTGGAATCTATTTACAAAATGAAATTTGAAGTGCTAATGGTCCAGCATGTACAGTGCATATTAATGGAGCTGGATGCAAAGGCATCTGCCATTCCTGTGGAGGCAGGAGGAACAGGTACCCTGCAGTGGATCAGTCATGTCACAATTACCTCAGTCTCTCATTGTGTGCAATGCAGACTGTCACTGGAAGGCCACGTTTCCCTGGCAACTATCAAATACATTGTTAATGTCCCTGAAGGATTTCTAGTCAATAATTATTTCAGTCCTTTCAAGCTTATTTTTTAAACTAACTTTTTGGTTAGCTAAATCCTACCTCCAGTTTGTGTATTCAATTTATTATTGTCAGGTAGCTGAACAGTTTCAGGGAGAGAAGGTTTTCACCTTAGTTCTCTGTAGACATTCAGAGCAGCACATCTCCAATTTCTTCTGATGGCAGTGAGAAATATGAACATTCAAGGAACCTACTGAATCAAACTGAGTTCAGGTGAACACCAAAATTACAAGACAAACACCAACTCCCATTTGTGTCTCTCTGTCTCAGGTAGCTACACTGAGGACATGAACAGAATATGCAGTTTTGTTACAAAAATAAGGATAAGGATTGCAAATGCCAAAGCAGGATGATAAAAAACATCTTTAAATTGAGCTGGCCTCCAAGAAGATTTAAACATCCTCAAGGCTACTATAGACAACATCCAACTGAAAATGAAAACTTCCTTCTTAATTAACAATCCAAAGTTCCATGTTTAACTTAACACAGTAGGAATAGGTATGCAAACTATGTCATGCATTTAATTTAATTAATTTATGAAGTATCTCGAGCATGAAAACCTCAATCACAGGTTAGAAAGAAAAATATTGTTTCAGAAAACAAACTTCATATTTTACTTGGAGCAGAATTGGCATTTTTTCATTTAGAATTCTCCTTAGGTACTTACAAAGATATATAAAAAAAAAACAAAAGGCCCCTAAACAACTGGGTTACTGGTGATGTGGTGTGAGCTACTGGCCAAAGGATTAGTTTACAGGTTTATTTCCAAGTACTCCATCTATTATGTTACCACCAAATAAAAAGCACCTATAAATGTGAAGAATCAAGAAGAATTGTAGCAAAATAAAAATCAAAAAAAGAAAAAAAGAGAGATTTCTTTTGAAAATTACCATCTCCTGACCCAGCAGTAAATATCCATACACTAATCAAAATAACAAAACCAGGCAAAAAGTCTTTTCTTAAGCTTAAAATCAAACAATGAAAACCATATGTGACCAGTGCAATCTGCCTTGTGGTTCCTAAAATGGAAGTACCATAGAAAACACATATATAATTGTTGAATATTGAGAAATATTTGGGGGCACATGTTAAATAATGATAAGTAAAACCACTAGAAGGCAGCCCAGTTATTTTCTTCAGAGCTGCTATTTTTCCTCATAACTAAAGCTTTGCTGCAGAAGAATCTCAGCCAAAAAGTAGTTTATGGGAAAGGGAAGTCAATTGGTTTTGTAAGCTATAAAGGTCAAAATACTTCCGAGAAATATTCCCTTTGGAAAGCTTAAAAGCAACCTTTTTCTCCAAAATTTTATGACAGCTGGCAAAGCAAGAAGACATATGCTTTTCTGTATTGCCTAAATAAAAATGACTGATCTGACTTATTAGCACTGATTCTCTCAAGACGCAAACAAGGGTTTCTAGCAGTTTTATGCAGTTCTTATTATTCATTAGCTATATCTGCTTTTCCATGAGCAATATTTATCCTAAACATCTGTTTGCAGGATCAGTTAAAGGATTTAGAAGATATGCTTCCAGATTTATTAGCATTCATGGAAACTATTTTTCAGTCTATTGAGAATGATTAACTGAAGCTTTTAAGGCTACAGAAATAAAAACAAGCGGTAAGGTCTGATAAAAGTCATGCCTGTAATTATCTGATTCATAAACCAGAGAAGTTCAGCTACTCATATTTTGAAAAAAACATTTCAGAGTTTTCTTTTCCATACACTTTTAAAACCAGGAAAGAGACTATACTATTTTCTGAAAGTAGAATAATAAATTCCTTGTAGTAGATAAAAATCTCAAAAATACTAAAGAAATAACACAGCCATGTAAAAACAATAGCCTAGTAAAAATACCCAGTATAAAAGCCCACAGAGCTTCCAGAATAGACAACAAGTAACCATAAGTCTCTCTACAAAGACAGGCTAAGAGTCGGGGTTGTTCAGCCTGGAGAAGAGAAGGCTCCAGGGAGACCTGAGAGCCCCTCCCAGTGCCTTAGGGGGGCTTATAAAAGAGAGTGAGAGGAGAGTGACAGGACAAGGGGCAATGATTTGAAATTGGAAAAGGGAAGGGTTAGATTAGAGATTAGCAAGAAATGCTTTGCTGTGAGGGTGGGCAGGCTCTGGCACAGGGTGCACAGACAAGCTGTGGCTGCTCCATCCCTGGAAATGTCCAAGGCCAGGCTGGACGGGGCTTGGAGTAACCTGGTCTAAGGAAGGTGTCCCTTCCCATGGCAGGGTGGTTGGAACCAGATGGTCTTTAAGGTCCCTTCCAGCTCAAACCATTTTATGATTCTATGATAAAAGGAACAAACAAGAAAATCTACAACTGTAAACCTTTTAAGAGAGAGTCTATTAAATCCCACTCAGATTTTTCTAAAATAAAGACATCCAGAACATCTAGATCTTTTCATGTATAGAAGAATCTCCTTGTTCTAGACAGCGATTGAAGAGCAGCACTAGAGAAGCAGAATTGCACCACCATGACAGCAAAGTCAGCTTATAGTGTAATTTTCACTCATGGGCATGTTGGTTACATATAACAGCCTCTCTAAAGAGATGGACATGTGCAAGAGTATTGACCCAGAAGGTAGAAAGGTGTTCAGGAGCCCATCTAGATCACATATTTTCCTCCAATCAGCTTTACACCTTGCTGAGCAGAGGCCAGACTTGCAAGAGTCCTGAGCAAATGCCCTGGCCAGGCATGTTTTAACCAACACTTGCAAACTTCTTGTTAACCTTCACAGAAAGCACCAAAATTTTGTGCATATAAAGGCTGCTGGGCTTAAAACATGCAGTAAATACGAACTAGAGTGTTATTAATATCTTCAAAAATAGAAGCTGTTAGACAGTCAAGCTATTTGTGTTCCTCATACAAACTGCCCCACTTTTTCACTGCTCAGGGAATGACTCTAACACAGTATTCTCATTTACATGGTTAAGCACATGAGGTATTGTTTTCCTCCAGGGAGCTTTTTCTACTTCTTTAATGTAATCCAGCTGCATAACACTGGGATGCTCCTCTCACCATGAGGCAGCACAACAGTGGAGACTTCCAAGCTTATACAATAAACTAACACTTTCATGCAACACAAATTTTGGCCAGTTAATCTTAGCCAAGGTGCAATCTCTCTTTTCATCTGAGCAGGCTCAGTCATAGCCCAGAGCACACACACATAATGTGAACTAGAAGGTTTCAATCTTGTTACACTACAACAGTCCTTTGAAAGATTACAGGTCACCACTAGCAAGTTCAGCAGCTTTAGCACAGAAATTCCAATATTGATAAACTCTTCCAGCTGCTCTCAAGGCAAAAAACCTGCTCTCAAAGGATGAGCTCTGTACCAAATAACTGTTGAGCAGCCACTTTCCCATGTTACTTTTAGGTATCCCTTGCTTTTCTTTCCTGCCCTCTGACTCCTAACAGAGATCAAGTACTCAGAATCAATGTTACCTTTCCAGTTTCTCAGCTCTCCTTTGGGGGAATGTCACACATCACAGCACAAGCCATGTGCAAGGCTCTGGTGTTTTACACTTAGGCAGCAGCAGGACTTTGTTAAAGACAGAGCTGAATGTTAAATGGGATTAATGACAGAGGAGGTTGCATCACTCATCATGCAGCAGAGAGATTAAGAAGGTAGGTAAGAAGGAGACAAACTAATTTACCAGCCTCAAAAGTTAGGGGCATGTTTACTTAACCAATACTGCCCAGGCCACAAAGAAGCCCTGAAAATCCAATGGGACTTAAGGAAATGCATCTCTGGTTTTCACATTGCATAGGAAGAGGGAAGTAATTGTAGCCAAATTAAGAGTCCCCCTTGGATGTTTTGCAATGGGATGAAAATAAAGCTACTGAAAACCATCAGAGCTGGATGATCTGGATCAAAGGTGTACGAACAGAACAATTAAGTCTCCAATAAAACATCATCTGTTGTTATGTATTTCAACTTAGGAGGGGAAAAGGATAGTAGATAATCATTTAATCTTAAAGACCAGTAGAGGAACTGAAGTTTTTAGCAGGAATTGCAAATTGTGCAGCAAATAATCCCTCAATGTAAGAGTTCCACAGCACAGAAGATTAGACAACTTGTACATTAAGTCACTATTTGTGGATTTCTGAATATTGGATGGGGAATTCAAAGTAAACCATAATGATATCATTTTCTTAAAAAAAAAAAAAATCAGCATCACAAGCACCAAAATCTCCCTGAACAAAAGAGAACACAACATTTTGAAGACAAATATTAACAGAAATTTTTCAAGCAAAACTGTGGAGACAATTAAAGAACCTTTGCTGAACTCTCATCACACACAAAAATGAGACTTTGAACAAAGAAAATTTCTAACCATAATAGGAAATAAAATAAGAGCTCCCCTTCAAAATGGAATTGCTGGTTCACCACCAGTCACTGAATGCCCTTTTACTTCAGAGGATCACAATAAATTAATTTCCTCTTCTAGTCTTTATGAAAACAGGTTTTCATAAGTATTACAGTGCTACTAAATAAAGTCAGGTTAGGGGGTTTGATTTGGTTTTACTTTACCTAATACATCTAAGCAATGAACTGATGAATTCACCTTGCAATGCTGCGGATTTTTTATTTCCAATACAAAATGTTACAGCCCCTGTGTCTTCATCACAGTAGACGTTCCATCCTTCTGTGCTGAAGCCTCCCAAAGCTCCCTGAAAGCAAACATGACTTGCAGATGTCCTACAATTAAAGTAGACTTTCGGTGTCCTGTTGGTCAGTCCAGTGTCAGATCCCACCCACCCCAGACACTTGACCACCTGAGTTTGGGAAGCTACTGCTGTGCAGAGTAATTTGTACAAAGGCACCCAATCAACCAGTTCTGGGACATGCTTCTCAAATTGCTCCAATAACCACATATGGGAGAATTTAGATCCAAGTCAAGAAATAGAAAAGGGATAATGACAGAACAAAAGGAGACAAGGAAATTATTGAGAAAAAATAAAGACAAAATACAGTGATTTAACTCCCATGACAGTGTGATATCTGAAGTGTAAAATTCACCCCAAAATTCCCTACTCCAGAAATGCAGTTGAGGCTTCTGGTCTTTGAATTGTAACACTCCAAGACAGCTCTTTAATCTTGCAGCCTATCTATAGTAGCATTCTGCAGCTCTTCAGAGCTAAGCTATTTTTTACTTTCCTCTCACTGTTCTTCCCATGCTGTCTAATGTTAATGTGCAAAGTGAGAAATAGACTCACAGCAAAAATCAAGCTTTCCCCCTATTCTTATTCCAATGCTTTTCCAGGGATCTCAGAAAGGCATGTCAGTGGAGGGTCAGACACTTTTGGCACCATTATCCCTCCTATCCCTTGAGTCCTCCAAAAAGGAGAGCAAAGTGCAAGGGTGACTTCAGCTGTATCTTCACACACACTAAGGGCAGCCAATGTTTTGTGTCTGAACAGATGCTTTCCCAGCCTCAGCAAAAACTGTATTAGAAAATACAGTGTTATTGATGTGGAGGTATTCACTCATCAGCCACATTCTGCATTAAGTGCTATTTAATGCAGGTAACCAGGGAAGAGTTACATAAACTGCAAAAAACCTCAGTATATTCACAAAGAAAACTACTGTACTAATAATCTACCCAAATAGAAGAAATATCTTTAAGTTACCTGATACCACCAAACAAATTTGTGCAGCAAATCATTCACTTACTAGAACTGAATTGGACAATACAATTCTCTTTCATGGACCCTTCCCCATGAACAGAATGTGAACACAATTCCAGCACAATTCCCCATGGCCTTTAGCTCTTCTATATTGTTTCACTGTTCCTTCATATGAAATTCTGGACATTTTTGTGAAAACCCCCAAGACCTGCAGAATTCCAGTAGACTACAGTGACAGTGAAGATGGGCTTGTTGGTACCAAGCAGAAGAGTTACAGACCCTAAAACTGATGTCTCACTGACATCTTCCTTACAGGCACACATCGTGCTTATTTGTAGCTGGATTAATCTAACAAGAACTTGGATTAAAAAAAATTATTTCCTCACCATTAAGGAGGACAGTTAATGATCAGTATTTTTGTGACTGCAAGTAATTTTTCCTTATTTTGATTACAGCTAAACACATGCCAAGCTTCCTTTTGGACATGGTAATTTCACTTTTTTACTGGAAATTTATACAGAGAAGTTCAGCACTAATTTAGAAAGTGCAGGGACTATGTGTAACCTTACAGGCAGTCATAAAATTGATTAAAGAGACAGAAAAAAGTAGTATTCAGCACTTTTAAACTCAGCCAAAAGGGAATTCTGAAGAATTAAACAGGCACTTGACTGAAGCCCCAGGAGCCTCATTGTATGGACAGAGAGTGAAGCAGAAGCAGCAATTCCAGCTTCCTTATAGAAGTGTAACAGCTATTTCAGACGGAAGTTTTCCTGCTTCACAAGTGCTACTGAATTCAACCGTGAAAGTTTTGAAGAGAACAGTTATCCCTGCCCTTTGGACAGGTGTTTCAGCAATTCCTCAGCACACTGAGCAGGATGAGCCGCAGTGCAGGTTCCACCTCCACGGACTGTCTGGCACTAAGGACCTAAATCTAGTCTATAAAAAGTCACCAAAAAATCTAGAGATAACTCAAGCTGGGGTGTTCTGTTCTGCATTAGAAAGAGAAAACATAATGTAATTGGGTTGAATAAATTAATTTTAACATTTACTCACATAATAGTTTTTGCTAACATTTGTTTCCCTAAACCTTCAGTTCATTAGTTCAAGTACACAGTTTGAAGCCTAATTATTGTGCAGATTTATGGTAGCTGAACACCAGAGCACAAGTATTTGAACACCACACCATGACCCCATCTGCAAGGCAAAAGAGTGTTTACCTCAGAAGTTCCACACAATTAAAAAAGACAGCTTGGGAATTTCAAACTATGTTATACCACAAATAATGTTATATTATTTCTTATTCTTTGCCTTAGTAGTGACACAAACATCAGTTAAAATATACTCCCGGCAGCCAATGTTTTTTCAGGTTGGAAAGCACTTAGAATTCACCTGCCTACATTGCCCTTTCCTTCTATTCATTTTTGTCCTATTTCCAAGATCTTATTGCCACAAATATTTTTCACACACCTTGCTGACTTGCCCCCCATTTCCATCTTCCTTACTGATGGCATAGCCAGGAATTGATGCATAGAGCTTGTCATCCAGATGATGACAGAATCATTTCTTCAAAACGAAACAAAAGAACTCTGCCTTCTAAGGTTATTACTTTTATTGGATCTTATTTCAAAGAAAATAGGGAGAAAAGGGGAAGGTAAAGAAAATTCACCATGGCCTGGTGAGAACTGCAGCATTAAAATGTATTGAGTAGAAAGTAGATGGACACAGGAAGATACTTAAAGAGAGGTACCTGTACAACAATCATTTATTACAACATAAACCTATTTTGAGATGGTGGATAAGGGAAGGGAATATGTTTCCTATATTCCTATATATGGCCTTAAAACTCAAGTTCAGAAGGAGGAATCTTTATTGCAAAAACCTACAGAGCGTTTAAAATATATCCACATAAAAGGATTTATAAGCAGGTAATTCCTCTGCATAAACAGTTCTGATAAAGCAAATTATCTTCAGTACATCAACTGATTACCCTTGTGTCTCATGGGCTGGCTTCCTTAGAATGAAAATTTGATACAATTCCCTATTGAGGAAATAATCCATATCTAATAAATCCCTTTGTATGAATTTAAATCACCAAGCATACATTTTTCCAAAGTTCATGCCCTGACTACCAGGAATTGTTTGTTTCTTTAGAGAGAATACCTCTATATATTCAGGATGGTGCACTTAATGTTTCTTACATAATTCCTATTTACACCCTGGAAACTGTTTAAGTGATTTTGTCCTTCCTTCTTTTTGATCTCTGTCAGTAATTAATACTGAACTGTAAAATCACCTTTTGGGACCTTAACCTGTTGCCAAGGATACTAGGGGTGTAATTATGATTTCCTTGTAGACTAACTGAAAGACTTCTCTTTGTTGAGAGTGCAATTCAGCCTCATCCAGTGTTAATTGAACCTGCCTAGCCCTTTCCTCCTGCTCTTGTGGAATGCTGTGGAGATTGCACACCAACACTCCTGGGCCTCCAAGGCTGTTTCTATTGCATGGACAGGGACCTGCAGCACAAAGGCTTGGAATGAGTTGCTGAAAGTCAAACCCTACCTGGAAATGAAATGCAAGTGTCACTCCAACTCAGGCTGATGAAGTCCACCTGTGCCTGGCCAAAGGCTGCTCCCACTATGAATTCTGACTCTGTGTGGGTTCAGGAACACAACTGGAAGCTCACTGTGCTCTTCAGGGCTATCAGCTACTGTGTCTGACCAGGCAGAAATACCACTGTAACACAAGTGCTGCCATTGCCCATCAACATGGGGCAGCTGTTACCTCTCTGGCCAAATCTGCCAGCTCTCAGGAGAAAACATCAATTAATTTGCTCATGTTACACTTCTAAAAGCACAGAACTTAAAAGAAAACTGAGCCAGTGAATTTTTGCCATTGTAGTGATAAAAAAATATATATATAAGGAGACTCAGTAGCGAGGGGAGGGAGGTGCCCCCCTTGTTTGTTTGGGGTAATTTTAATAACAGATTTCACTATATTTTTATGGAATAATAGACTATTCCACTTCATAAAGCTCTGAAGCTTGGTATGAGTCCCGTGGACTCATTCTTTTTCTCACTCTTATCTTTAAAGTGAAAGAATAAAAATGGGAAATTTTTTAAAAAAGTATAAAAAACACCATTTACCAAAGGTGGAATTCAACCCCAATGCATCCACCAAAGAGACCAAAGCCACCATGTTACAAAGGGAGGAAAAAATACGAAAGAGTTAAAACATCTTGGAGAATTTCAAACACACATTTGCAATTCAGAACTTAAAATTACTGCTGCAAGAATCCTATGTCACAGTTGAGGAGCAGCCCTTCTGTAACTGGCCTTGCGTGCATTTCCAGCCCACAGACTTTCAGCAGTTCATTAGAACCAGGACAGTTTCTTTCCCATATTTCAATCTATATGCATCCTGTCCTCTGTAGTTTGACATGTCTTGGCAGCACCAAGATTGATTTGTATCAGGCAGGACTGTAACGTGTATTATGAAATAGCTTTAACCTCTTATGAGCTGCCTCCAAGAAAAGCCCATCGTCAACTAAACTGTGTTTTCCATGTTGAACTCAGAAAATACCAGTACTTTCAGATAACATCCACACATAACATAAACCAAGCCTTGACAGACATCCACATTTTGCTTTTTTAAAAACATCTTACTGCAAAACCTGAGCCATTTTCTCTTTACTGCCTTGAAAAGTTCAAGGAGTCATCAGTGCAGTACTGTCCCATAAGAGCAAAAAAACCCAAACTAGCTGACTCATTTTCAGGCAACAAACCCCCTCAAAGCCCCACCATTTTCATTCCTGTTTTGGCAATAGCATGCAATACTCCCATGTTTCTTTAAGTATCAATCAAGTGCAGAGTCCTTGCATAATCACAATACTGACTGGAAGAGTTCAGAGGAGGTCTGTGGCCAGGTTTCCAAATTCTCAAAGGCCATTTCACAGAGAT
>JAWWLZ010000156.1:4434474-4464849 GCA_035041345.1 Poliocrania exsul
TCACAATACTGACTGGAAGAGTTCAGAGGAGGTCTGTGGCCAGGTTTCCAAATTCTCAAAGGCCATTTCACAGAGATGGCATCTAATTAAAATACACTTCCTTGTCAGCTTATTCCCTTGGCTCTGCCTCAGCAAACCTGCTGCCCAAAACCAAGTGTCTCTGACTTTGATGTGTCCACTTAAATATTTTTTGTTTGGTTGGGGTTTTTTTGTTTTTGTGTTTGTGGGTTTGGGGTTTTTTGTTTGTTTGGTTGGGTTTTTTGTTTGTTTGTTTTTGTTGGTTTTTTTTTTTTTTAGAATCTCTACTGTTTGATGAAAATTGGAAGCCAATAACCTTTCAAAATGTTGAGATATTCCATGGAAAACTGTTTTGTGCCATCCATTCAGAGTGATCAGGTCACACAGACTGTGCTGAAGTCTCCTGTGGCTCATTCAACACCATTCATTTGTCACTTTAGGCACTTGCTTTGAAAAGACAAAAACCCTCTGTGCTTCAAGTCTTGGTACAAATTTCACTGCTGTCCAAGGTTCTGCTTTCTACTCATGTTTTACAGCCAGTTAACTCACCTCATCACACAATTCTGCCCCTGAGGGACAACTACAATTTCCAAGACCCATGAAGGTGTGCTCTTCAGGATTTCTTTTTCCTCACTTCAGACTATGTTATTTCTATTCAAGAAACCTAATAAGCCAAGTCTGGAAATCCTTAAGTGTTCAAATTCTACCATAAATGCACAAGAGAACTATCTTTAGCTTTTTTGAACAAGTAAATGGAATTCTAAAAGAGCAAGTGCTTAGGCAGTGTGAGGCTCTCATACAGTGAACTGTCAATATACTGCACTGAGTGTCTTTGAATGCTCATGCTAATTAGAAAATTGTCATCAATGGCAACTCATTTCGTGGAGAATACACTGCCATCACAATCTAAGCATTTCTTCTTGTTATCTTAGGAACTGTGACTGTATATGAAATCTGTGTGGGTTTTGCACTAACTCATAGACTAAGATTTATGCACAAATGCTCATCTGAAATAAAAAGAGCATTTAAACTCTTGAAATTAAGCTCAATGATAAGCTTGTTTTAAATATCAGTCAGGGGCTATAGGGGGGTTCTGCTCTAGAGAAAAGTCTTCCTTGCAACATTCAAATACTTAATTGCACGCTCCTTGTACTCCTTGTACTGCAAAGACTCAGTGTTAGTGTTACTGGGAGATGTGAAGCAGCTTAAAATATTAGAGTACTTGTTCCTTCCCAGAACAGACAGATGTTCGTCACTTTACAATAGAAAGCTGGTTTGTGATAGGTAAGGGATTTAATTTGCTATGCGAGAGAGACTCCAATGACAATCCTCTTACCTCAATCCTAAGCACACTCTACTCTTTTTAAAATATTTTTGTTGCTTGTTCCACGGGACTATAAAATTTCCTCTGTGGCTCGGCCAGCAGAGGGAAGCATCACATTCCCAAAGCTACCGCAGTACGATGTTCCTGGAATGCACCAGCACGAGTCTGAACGTGCCGTGATAAGGTTCAAAACAAACACTTAGTCCCCAAAGCTTCCTGAAGCTCTGAGTAACTTGCCCAGGACAGCAGAGATGCCGAAAGTTCCAAGCCAAGCTGCACTTCTCTCCTCAGATGGTGCCTGAAGTGGAGCCACGGGAGGAAGGATGCACAGAAGGCAACTTTCTGGGAGGGGCAGTTTTAGTTCTAGTCAGATTATTCAGAGTTTGGCTTGTGGTTTTTTTTTATTTTTTTTTCTTTTCAGAAGTTATAAAACCCAGTTCTTCCCTGATCACAGTAGCAGCAGAAACATTTGGTGAAGCAAATCCAGAAGTATTTCATGCTTCTCTGCTTTCTTCTTCATTTTATTCAAAGTTGAAGGTATATCAATGCCTTCAAAATAAATTTAAGCAAGAAGTTCTGCTCAGAAAACACATGAAGATAAGAACAATTGGAATGTGCCCTAGTGACATATTTATTCTCTAAAGCAACACCTGATATTTAACACTGAATTAACTATTACAATGGTACTTGCCTCAGATTTGTGAAAATCCTACCTGCTCCTAGCATATTGATTTTTGGCGCTTTCATGAGGCCAAACCTTTAAAGGAGCTCCCCACACAGGAAAAACAAAACAAAACAGATTTCAGCATTAAAAATCCTCTTGTAATCCATCACAGCTTCAAACTGTTGCTTTGTATTCATTCCTCTAACACCAGTACTCTGCAGCATCTTATTTAGGAGCACTGGAAAAAGCTGTACCACTTTTAGCAATAACCTTTCTTCTCTTCAACCTGCTCTCCTGTTCCAGTTCTTTTCCCTTCAAATAAAACAGCGCCTGCACAATCTACCACTTGGAATAGAACAAACACTTATGTGCCCTCCTTTGTCAGGGCTCAAAAATACCAAGGGGGGACCAAGTTATCTGCAATTTTCTCTAACCTTATTTCTCACCAACTTCACCTGCCAGACAGGTGAGTCCTCCTTTATTACTTTCTTTATTACTCTGCTAATAGACAGTCTACAAACAGTATCTTTAGGGGTCATACTGACAACAACTTACTGCAAACCAAACCTTCAATAACAAACAAGACCTGGGTAGGGAATCACATTTCAGTGACATTACAAGCTCAAATGTAATTCTGTGACAGGCATTCTCTGCTGAGCATGACCACTCAAGCTCAAATTGCTTCTGGTGTATGTGGAAGCTTAAATGGTTATTAATTGCTCCCTATATATTTGATATCTAGAAATGCTTTGTCCCAGTGATTTCTCCTATAGTTATTGCTGACAGTGCACAGTCATTTATTAGCTTATATCAGACAGAAAAAAACCTGGGTTTAAATTAATAAAGCCCAGCCTTCAATATGAAGAATTTAT
The DNA here is from genome assembly GCA_035041345.1 of Poliocrania exsul. NCBI lineage: Eukaryota > Metazoa > Chordata > Aves > Passeriformes > Thamnophilidae > Poliocrania > Poliocrania exsul. Next base: position 4,437,353 of record JAWWLZ010000156.1, read on the forward strand.
TACTAGTTTATAAAACTGTATATCTGAGTTAATTTCAAAAGTATTCTTCAGAAAGCCTCCATTAACAGAACTTACAAATGGCAGTAAGGCAGAGAAAGCCCAGATCCAGAGTCCTGCCTCTGAAGCTGCTCAAACAAGTTCCCAGACTCTTCCCTTCATGTCTATCCATGTATTTAGCAAACAAGGAATGTTGTAGTGCTCAGTTGCAGACATTTAGTTCAGTGTACCTCTACTTTAACCCTTTCAGATTGTACAGCAAGTACATTTATTTTTAGACATTTATTGGTTTTTTGTAAGGTCTGACCACCATCTCTTGTTATAAAAGTTTTCAAGCTGTATTTGTTCTGCCCAAGGAAGAAAAGCAATATTTCCAAAACCAAAGTGGATATACATACCTAAGGATTTTATATGCCCCAGTGATCTCATTTAAACAACCACCTTTCAATTCTTTTTTGCTGATTACACCGAAACATCACTACTTTTGTCAGTCCCTGCAAGTTGATTTTCTTCCTCCCCTGAGTCCTGAGGTTCAGTTCTGAAGTCAGTTTTCCATCAAGTCAGTCTCTTGCATTATTATCAACAATTACAATATCCAGCTGTGCACAATAACAAATATATTTTTATACAGAACATACAGCCATATCCTTCATAAATTACTTTTGCAGCCCTTTCCTCCCATTACATACTTATGGATGTTTTCATACAATGCCTGGTTTCCTGTTTCACCACCATTTCCCATCCAGCAAAGCTCCAGAGGACATAAATCACAATGCAAACTGTGAATCAGTGGTAACACCAACGTCCTCACTGTAGACTCAGGAAACACTGGGGTGGTTTGCTCGTACTAATATCCACAGCAGAACATGCAGACTTGCAAAAATATGTGCTGCTTTTATACATGCAGAAGTAAAAATACAACCAACCAACCATCCCATTTGTTGTCTAATTTTGTATTCCCGGAAAGTCTGGACAGTTTTTAGAACTGTGGAAAATTTAGGGTCAGACATGAAATAATGATAAAATTATTCATTTTATGTAAAATTACTCATGCATTATGTTCTGTCTTCATGCAGTTCTGTGCCACAAAGGGCTCAGCTGCCCTGCAGGAACACCTGTATCACTTTGACAAGTGAGTCTGGCTCTTAAAGGTCAAGAAACTTGAACTTGTACTGCACTTGTGACACTACCCAGTGCCATGACCACTGTATTTCCTTGTACAGGATTCACTGTCACCCTCACAAATACTATTTTTGTTATTATTTAGACCTCTGCTCTCTAAGACCTTTTTTTCACAACCCAAATTTGAGACTTTTTCAGAGGAGACTGTCTGAGCACATAGCAAGACCTCTGTTTTGCCCCCTAGGGACTACATAACATAAAGAAGCATCCATAATTAAGAGGAACTATGGAATCATGCAACTGGGAGGGACTAATGGTGAGAAGGACTCAACAGATCCTCAGCAGTCTTGCTTCTACTTCCTGAGTTACACATTCAAACACATCAACAGCAATAAGTAGTGGCAGACTTTTAAAGAACTTAAAACACAAGAAAAGAGGAACTCTGTGAAAGGAAATTCAGCTGACTACTCTGTCACTTGAAAAAGCTCTCAGTGTGTAGCACTGACTCCACATGACCTGTACGGCCACCTGATTTCAGCACCACCGACACCTTGTTCCTACCCTGTGCCTGTTTCCAAAACCTGCTACTTCACAATGTGTAAAAATTGGACAGCAAGTTTGTCCTGAAAAAGGTCAAAACCTGAATTTCATGAACAGAAATCAATGTTCCCTGTGTAAAGGATCAATGCATAAGAATAAACCATGAACACACTCCCATTTCTTCAACACAAAGATGCTTTGGTTGTCCACATGTCCCTCCCTTCAGAGATGCACAGACTCTCCAAACCTTTATGTTCTGTGTTTACTGCAGGTTAGTGACATAAATGTTACCTGCAATGACCAGCTGGTCTCCAAGTGCCAGAGATAATTTCTAGAAAGCTTTTATTACAGTCTTGGCTCAATCTTCAGTTACCTTCTTGAATTTTCAAATGCCCAAAGAGGCAATACTGTCCCATACCATTAATTTGTGACTCATTTTGACTATGGCCTTCAAGGGTAGAAAAAAGTTTTTTACCTAATTACACGATGCTTCTATTACATGCTGGAAAACCAGGTTTCTTAAATATAGCAGTTCCTAGTAGGGCTTCAAAGTAAAATTTTAGAGCACAAACTAGAGCTCAAAATACAGTTAGCACAAGAGCATAAAAGACAAATTCATAAAGCTTTATCCATTGAAGTCCACACAAGTTTAGATCAGGGATTCTGGACCGTCAGTGTAAAAAACCAAGGACCAAAATTATCTTCCCTCACTAGCAAGAGTTTGACATGATAAAGCAACAGACCTCTTAAACTATTGACAAAATAGCATTTATCACATTTAATCAGATTTAGGTAATTTCCTAATTTCATAGAATGCATCTTTTTCTGAAATTATTTACTTATTAAATTTGCTATAATATTATTGCCACTTGTTAGGAACTATCTGAATTTTTTTCTCAAATTTTCCAATTTAAAGTATTTATTTAACACTGTGTTGCATTCTAGAGCAAAACATTGTAAGAGTCTGGAAGCATTTGATACTTTTCAGCAGGGTTATGAAAAGACAAGTTTATTTAAAACTGTATTTCAAAGAATTACTGTGTACAGTGGTGATGCCCCATTTCCTTTTAATGATTATTTCCAGAGCAACAAGTAACAACAATAAACACAACTGAAAATTCTGGCACGCATCAAATCTGAGTGGAAATAATTAGCAAAGACTAAACTGTGTATTGGTTTTCATCTGGATAAAGTCATGTTAGGGCTTTAGGCTCTAACTCTTGTTAAATCTCCAGGTAACAACAGGTGACTTGAGACACAGCAGAGCAAACTGAGGTATTGGAGAGCTTAAGGAGGTGTTCTGGTTTGCTTTTCAGAAGCCACTTGAGTAGCCTTTTTAGAAGCCAGCCCTGCTCTATGCCACAATGAGCTTTCTTCACTATTTGCTCCTTCCATTCCTGAGGAATTACCCTGTATGAGTGGCCACAACAGCGGTGCTTGTTCCAGCCTGGAATGGGTGGGGAAGTTTTTCTTCCCCGATATCACACAAAACAAGTTTAGAAGCAGAACTGGTTTATATCTGTGATTATGATGTCTGACACCGTTCCTGGGTCCTGGTTACCATCCCCTGGAAACAGCCCTGGCTGTTCTCACATCATCTCTGGCCTAGGGAAACATAACACAAACCCGTGTACATTAACAATAATCCACAGCTCATAACTGCAGAATTATTTGTACTTACTACTTGAAGTTCTATATAAAACTGCTTTGAAGGAGATTTAAGCATATTTAATTGTGATTGCTCAATGTAGTTGGTTGCTCTGTACCAGGGGATTACTCAGTTGTGCACTGAATATACAAGTTACATTTCCATATGTCTGAGAGATCTGTTTTGCAAAATTACAGCACCTGAGACTTTTTTCCAGTGCAGATTCTAAATGCAGAATACATAAGTATAAATCATCCACTATATTTTCTTCAAGGTAATAAGCCAATGAGTGAACGAAATCATAAATGTTAATTTTTTTCCAATTTTCCCCTTTTTCCATGTCATTAAAGTAATTTTGTTCTATAAACCTACATGCAAATACCAGCTAGCATTAGAAATTACTTAATCAGCAGGGAAGAAAGAGAATGTACCAAATAAAATGAGTGAGCCTGCAAGTTGAACAAGTTACTTAAGCAGACATCACCTTACCCAGATTCTGTCACTGGGAATGGCTCCCACCTGGAATAGCCAACTGAGAAGACAACTGTTTTCAGGGTGCCTTGAAACACCTCAGAAACTCCTGCCCACAAAGCAGATTTAATCACTGCTCCAGAAATGATGCGAGGAACCCTGCAACAACTTGATGAGTTTGGTCCTTCAGCAATGAAACCATAAATTGTTACACACAGCATCTGTCCTGCAAACCTATTTTTAACTCCACCCAGAATCAACTGTCTAGACATACACTATTTTACAGTGGTAAAATATATCCCCATTTCTTTCCATCTCATTCTAACAGTCAATGCACCAGCAATCTTATTTTGGGGTGCAGTGTATAAGACATCACAAACCAACCTTGCTCTTCAGAGCACATATTCTTATCTGTACAACTTGCTTTGAATAAGCAGATTTTTGTCTTTATTTTTTTGACTACTTAATAGTTTAAAAGAACTAGATATAGTCCACTGGCAACTTATATTCAGGCTCAGAGCAAATAAGAAATATCTTAATGACTTTCAGGCATAATTATTGATAGTTTTATTGCTAAGAAAATTATTGCAAATAAAAAAGGATGTGGTCCATACAGTTCAGGGATTCACCCACCATAGCAATTCTCATTTTCCTGTGTTAGGCCCATCCAGTTCACTCTTTCTTCCTGTTTAGAAAGCAGTGCACAGCACCAGGTGGGACAGACAGTACCTCATGGCAACACTGTTGTACTTGAGGGCAAACAGAGCTCATCCCGTTCTTCCTTGGGCAATATGGTTTGGGACCCTGTCAAACAAATTCTCCGGAAGGTACCAAGTTATTTTGGAATTCTATCCCTAACCTTTCCCTTCCAAATCATAAGCAAAGAGTGGGGGGCAAGGGGCAGAAAAGGGGAGATGCTCCAAAATTCAGAAAATAAATTCAAAAGAATTCATATTGATGACTTGGTACATTCAGTCATGTTTATGAAAGATAACCAGAGAAAATAGTTCTTGGATCACTAAGAGAAAAATAATTGTATGTAGAAACTCTGCTTCCCAGAGCAGCATGGAGAGTGATCAAGCCACTTGAGCACCCACTGTGACACAAAGTGCACTGATCCCACTGCTTAGTTGCTGTTTCACAAGTCACTTGACAAGGAAAACAGAAGTTACCCTTAATTATTTAGAGAACACCAATATAAGCAGATGACAGAGGGCAGTTAAAACCTTACCCGGTTCATGTTACAAACCCTTTGCTGTTTCTGACAAAGCAGAAAGCCTTCAGATTACTATCAGAACTTTCTTCCCAAAGTTTCTGAACTACCAGTCTTATAAATAAAGAACTTGTGTTATCTTTTTTTTTCATTCCCATTTCAACCCAATTTCACAAAAGATCTCAAAAGACAGTCTTTACAACACCTTTGAAGTGGGTGAGCAATAAAGAGAAGAGATCTATAATACATTCTGTGTTGAAAGGAAAAAGCAACAGCATAAATTCATCCCTTATACACCAGAGAACCTGTGTGGGAAAGAGGTAAGTGCCTCATCTGCTGGAATAATTTCAGAGATGATACTCCAGATATGAAAACTTGAGCAAGACAGTTAAGGAAGTCAGGCTTCATGAACTCTGCTGCTCATCAGATTAATTATCCTTTTACACTCCTAGCTTTGTTTTTGATTTTTATGATTCTTAACTCCCAAACCACGAGCTATTTGAATATGAATTCCCTTAGATTTGAATATCTATAATCAAAGACTGGAGAAATCGAGGCAAATTTTGCAATATTATCTAAGAATCACAACAACAATCTGCAGTGTTACAAATCAAAATAAGAACTTAGAATGTGTGTAAATTGGATTGACAAAACACAGGCTGATTTTCATAAACACATTTGGCTGGAAGTTTTCTGCCTACTCATATTCCAGTCAGGTTTAAATACCTTAAAATGGGGCACTTATTTTCGGAAAAGGCTCAGATCCACTCAGATATGTGGAAGGGAAGATACAAGACTCAAAGCAGAAAGCAAACCCTTATCTAGTGACCCAGATCAACTCTATTAACAAGTAGGGTATCACTCCACCATCATAAACATCTGAGTTATTTACTCCATGCATTTATTTGTAATATAAATACTACTGTGCAGTTAAGTGCTCAGCATTGCAGTATCTCATAATCTCGTTGTACTTACATGGAGTAAGTATCCATTACCACTGGAAGACTCATTTAGCCTGCTCAACTGACTGCCTAATGAGGTCTGGAAAGTAAAAATCCAGTGAGAAAGAAGCATGCAGGCAGTCCTTACGCCAAAGAAAAGAAATGTATTTGTTCAGACTTAATGTGAAAAGGAATTAGATTAGGGAAAGCATTCCAAAAAATAGAAATTAAATTAAAAAATAAATAGACATATGTAGTATTTTGTAATAATGAAAGCAATGCTTTTTCCCATTCATTAAATACTGTATTGTCAGAATTTTGTCTTTACAAATACCATTAGGCTTTCAAAATCTCTCCTAGAGGCCAGGCATTCTGCCTCACCCCCACCAAACAAGGTCTTTAGGAATTCCATGCAGCAACAGGTCTAGTGCAGCTCCCCTTTACAGCTTTTTTTGGAATGTTTAATAGTGAGTCAGACTGCTCCGTGTTTCAGCTCAAGAAATACAGAGCAGGACATCATTAGCTGCATTCACTCAGGTTTTAACTAACATATTAGTCATCATTAAGTGTGTAAAGGACACTGTCAGTAAATGTTGGGTAGTTCCCTATCACTCATTACTCCTTTGTAGCCCCATGCAAGACTCACAGACAAACGTGGCACAGTCAATCATGGCTGTGCCACCGCTGCCAGCACAGCTTTAAATGGCAGCCATCACTCTAGAGATGGCCAAATTGGATCAAAAAGAAAAAAAAAAATCAAATATTTCCACCTAGATCATACAGACTGTTCCTCATCCTCAGTCTGCAGCATGACTCAGACAGAAGTGCTGAGTCAAAGGCCCTCAGCCACAAGTGTTTGCTCCTCAAAATATTTCAAATTGAAGCACAGACCCCACACAGCAAAATACGTGTTGACTGACTGCAGAAACCTACATTTCTTTAAAGCATTTCATGAACTTTTATTTGTCTGTCAGCTGGTAAACCCTGCTTGAAGCAGAGTTTAAGAGTCATTTCGACACTTTAAGTTCATGCCTGTTTTGCTGCTGAAAAGCCCACATTTTCAAAATGTATTTTTTTATTTGTACTTACTTCTTTATTAAATCAAAAACATATTGACTGATCCTGCAGCAAATGGAGCACTTAAGCTTTTTCCTCATGAGACATCATTACTCAGAGATCTGGTATGTAGCAGCTCTCAGGGTCTGTGGAAAGATCTCTGGTACCACTGAAATTTCTGTATCTGCACAAGGAGAAGCTGAATAACTGGTCAAACCCATGATTTGCCATTCTAGCACCCCAAACTGCCTCGCTTGTCCCCGCTTTCTGCAGTGCACAACGCTGGGCGTGTCCCAGAGCTGCCAAATTACCGCTCCCTCCTTAGCAGGGTCGTGCTGAGGCATCACCCAAAGGAAGTCTGGCGAGAAGCTGTTTCCTGCCTTCTGCTAACTCTGTGGCCACATTAGTCACCACGTAACCAACAACAGCTCCAGTTTGCCTACAGACAGAGCACTTGTTTCCACACACTGATATAGCCCTTAAAAAAAAAAAAAAAAAAAAAAAAGGACAGGAAAACTCATGCAAAAATCCACATGCTTTTTCTTCCTATTCTTCATTATTATTCTCATAGGTCTATCCTGCACTTATGACACTTATTCAAGGTCTTTTTTTTCCCCAAGATAGCTCATTTCTCTCCTCTTCCAGTGATGTTATTAGTGTGACACTAGTCAAAGGAACTGGTGTGACAGTTGATGAAATCTCCAAATCACTGTTGCCATTTCATGAGAGAATTGGTCTCATGAAAGACAAAACTGTGAATTTCTCGATTAACTGAATGGACAAAGGCAGGAGCAGCCAAAAACTGAAGAGGCTCTGAGGCAGTAAAACTGAGCTGCAGCCACACTGTACAGCTAAGGAAGCACACACATTCCCAGGATCCCTAGCTCTTCAAAGGTTAGGTTTTCCCCTTCTCCTGTTATCGCTTCCCTCATCTTTCCTCCCTGTTCCCAGAGCTGTGCAGCTGCTGGGAACGGGACACAGGGCACAACAGATCTGAAGGGCAGAGCAGCACTGCCCCAGGAGCCAGCACACACCTGTTTCTGAAGGGAAAGAAGCTTTTACTTCACCCTGGAGAAATATAAATAGCCCTTGAAAGAAACAGGCCAATATGTGTCAGAGAGGTGCAAACTCCAACTTGAACCCACCCCTGAAACAAAATACCAGCGGGATGGTAAAATATTTCTCGTTATCACTTGTGACTCTGGATAAATTCAGCTTATTCATGGCTACTGGCCACATACTACAGAGGAAAAATAAGCACTAGAACATTCACTACAACAGCCCATGCTGCGATAGGATGTTAAAATCAAAAATCACAAAAAGTTTTTCCTTACAAGTCTCTGCCCTAGCAAGGTCCTTATACTTCCAAGATAATATTGAGATATAACAGCAATGCACTATTATTTAAGAGACTCCTGAGTGAACTAGTCCTTCATCAGTACAAGCAATGATTCTAAACCTTTTTTAGTGTTTCAGTTACCCTAATTTGTAGAAAGCAACTCCACTGATTTTGTTCCTGCAATCTACAAACAGTTATTGTCACAAAAGTAAAATTCCTCAGGTTATGACTTGCTTTGCCAAAGGGTGTAGAACATAACGAAGGGATTCAAAGCAACCTCAACATCTGTTACATATGACACCAACTTCCCAATAACTTCTACTACTTTGGAATCATACTTTAACTTCCAAAGAAGAGAACAAACACACACAATATAGGTGTGCTTATGAAGACACACCTATAGAAAAATAAATTAAAAAAAAATCCAAAGATACTCTGTGTGTTAACCACCTGGACTAATCTTTCTTCAAAATTATTCTATAATCAAAAAACTTTTACATTTTTAATAATTAATGCATGTTTTAGAAGCACATATTTCATTTCAATCAATGCAGGTTTTGCCTATTTTTTAAACAATCTTTTTATGCAAAGAAGGCACTCCCATCAGAGGAATGTGTTATAGGCAACTACTAATGCTCTTAATGTATTTCACTTTAGAGAAGCAAACTCCTCTGTTGTCAGAACACGGTACTTGATTTCTAAAAAGAAGCTCAAATATTCTCCTGTTCATGTCGCTGAAACCAGATTAGGATAATCTTGGCTGCTGTGCACCACTTTAACACTTCATTAACTTCAGTTCTAAGTAAGTATATTAGCCCAGGACCTCATGTTAAATTATTGTATTCTCTTAGTTCCAGGAGTTATTTCATTATGTTTCCTACACTTAATTAGTAAATAAATAGTCAGGAACTGACAGCAAAAGGCATTGACTTCTGCATTTGAACTACAGATGTGGAGCTAAACAGAGCAAATAATGAATTATCAGTGAACAAGACTATCTACATCCTGCTTTATTGCTTTAGAAGTGTGGACACACGGAGCTGTTTGCAGCTGGAGCACAGCAGAGCTCAGGGGGTGCTGTGCCAAGTGCCCTTGTGCCAGTGTCTGATCAGAGGTGCTGACAGAGCAGCAACAGAGGCCTGAGTGGGGAGGAGCAGCAGCCACAGCACACACAGAGTCCCGAGCGACAGGGAATGGGAACAAGAACTGACACACTCTGGAGAAGATGCATCAGTGTCAGGAAAAGCTTCCCCAGCTCCAGAGTGAGGCATCTGGTACCCATCACTCAGAGACAAGAGCATCTTGGTGCTGGAAGGCCAGTTCTGGCACTCTACATAATGGAACTGAACTTGGCATTTCACTCTCCCACATAGCGCTCTGGACTAGAAAATTTTAAATTTTGGGGTTTTTTAAGCATACCAATCACTTCTGATTCTCTTGTTGTTTATGTGAAAAGATTATTAGATTAATATACTCATCTCCCAGGCCAGTCACAGTAATAGCCCAAGGTTCAAGTAACTGAGCAGGAACAAAGATTGTTTCCTCATCTCAGTTGAATGTCCAGCTGCTTAGTCACTGAGTGCTCTTGATCTGCTAATCTGAGATGATAAACTTGTTATGCTAGTTTATTTTAAATATGAAAATATTTATACAGAATTAAGTGTAAGCATTGGTCATACTTGAGCAATCAGTTGTTGTTCAAAGCTAGTACTAAATTTAAGAAATCCTACCAAGCTGCTGACAAGCAGCTCCTAATCTATTTTATAGATTATACTGAAAAAAAAAAGAAAAAAGAAAATATACTAGTCAGGAGATATACAAAGAACTAGCAGGAAAGTTTTTTCCCCAAATTATTGTTGTTGGGAGTCTTTATGAATATTAATTGATGTGAGCTTACAATGCACTTTCCTCACCTAAAATACTACATCAATATCCAAAGACTTTCAAAACTGCTGTAAAAATTATCTAGTTCTATTCTGGGGTATCACTGTGTTGATCAGGAACTTACCCTTTAAATGTTGCTCTGTATGGAAATTAGAGTCATGAACCTTTGAAAGACAAATTACTAACCACCAATGCATATAACACTGTACATCTCCAAGTTTGCTCTGTGCTACACTCCATAATGATTTCATGTTGAAGTTGGGGATTTTTTTCTAGCCCTTTATAAGCATAAGCTCAGTATAGTGAACACTGAAAACATTTCCCTTGGAATGGGAAAAACAAATAAGATCCAAGAAGTTGCTATTTGCTCACATAAGGAACATCACAGCAAGCCAGTAAAGTTTTCACTGTCATGCAGCAAAATTATCTGCCAGAGTCCTGACTCATAAGCAGCTTGCCACTATATTTACCACCAGAGGAATGTACACTTGATTACCTTTTCCATAACAATAAATAAAATATTACTGAAGTCTGTGGCAAGTATTGTTGAGGATTTAAGAGAGTGTGACATAATGAATGTAAAGCCCAAGACCCTCAATTAACCATAATCATTATGAAATCTGAAATGTCTCAGTTGTTAAAAACTAGGAGTTGCTCACAATTATGTCATCTCTCTTATCTAAACATTCATATGATCAAAATATTTTCCACTGTAGTCTACACAACCATGATCAGGTGACCATGTAATTACATTAAGTCATTCAGTGACTTACCTCACTTAAATGACTGGTCTCTCAAACACAACTCAAAAACCAGGAACTGAACTCTTAAAGCCCAGTGTTCCTGAACTGTTTTTCTGTTCAAACCTCGATAAGCTTGAAAAAAATCAGTAAATTCAGCACTAGAAGAGGTCCTCCAAAGGCAGCATTGCAAAAGCCCCCGCAGGGCCATGTTTGGCTGTTTGGGTGTGTCTGGAAATTGAGGAGAGCCACAAGAACTCAGACTAATCAGTTCAGAGTCTGAGCAACACAGTGCCATGTGCTGACTAAGCTTTCTTGGTTCAGACAAAGGTAACACTGGACACTGCTCTGCATCAAGATGCTTATTCTGCCTTAGCCTGTTTGAGCACTTACAGCCAGTGCTTGTTTAACCAGCTTCCAAACAGAAATAAATATAGTTTTGTACTGTTAGGAAAAAATCCAAGGAACATTGTGGTTTACACAACCCAAAAAAGCCATGATGTTCTAGAATCCACCTACAGAATAAGCTTTAAGTAGATTTTTTAACTGTGATACTCTCTTGGGACAGGCATTTGTTTATTAGAGACAGAAGAAAATAAATAGCTTTGTTAAAGGGCAGATGCACTTTGGAAAAGTAATTTCAAGAGTCAATTTAACAGGTTAACCATGGCTAGTCAAATCATACTAAGATTAAATTAGAAGAACACAGAGGATGAAAAGGGAAATTTGAGTCATACTAAGTCTCTAGTATTTTATGAATTACTTAAAAGTTTTTAAAAAATAACCATCTTACAGCTACATTAGATTCATTAAACAGGGGTGAAGAAAATAACTGACAAAACCACAAAAGACATTTTGAACTCAAAGGATGACCTAAAACCACCAGAATACTATTAAACACTTAAAATATTACACTGAGATCCAAAATGAATCAGAAATAAACAAAAACATTTTTCTTTATTTAAACTGACTTGGCTAAAAGGAACTAAATCCAGAAAAGCTCTTCTGTTGTCATGAAATTACAAGAACTGTGTCTTGATACTTCCCATATGAAGTCAAAGGAGTCAAAACACATCCCTCTATATAATTCCATAGTACAAAACAATAATACTACTAAAATTCACCCTCCATCACTGCTTGGGTCACTATTTTAGACATATTTAGATAAGAAGACAGATTGCACAGACAAAATATGTAAGCAGCTTGAAAATATAAACCAATAATTTATAAATTAATGCACATAAAGCATAACTTGGGTTCAAGTTATTTCATTAAGAACAACACACTCACCAAGCTGATAAAATACAGTAAGAACTCTTGCTGGCCACACAAGCAAACTCCTGGGAGATAAAAAGGAACTTGCCCTGGCTGGATTAATACAGTATTACAATTGCTATGTGGATATCTTCCAATAAATTCATAATATTTTCACTTAGGAGTTCATGTTTCCACATTAATATTTTCAGTTTTTCATCTTTAACCACCAAAAAGCCTATCTCAGCCTGTACTGTTGTTTTTACCTCACAGGGCTCTGTTTCACAGGCCTCCTCACAGCTGTTCCTCAACATTTAGTGACTTCCTCAGCAGCCTGAGCCGAGATGAGGCAGCTGGGCCAGGTCAGAGCAAGGAGCTGGAGCCCTGGAAGGATTGCTGAGTGCAGAGAGGGCTTTGCACTGCTCTCCTACCCACCTTCCCTCTCCCACCAGTGCAGGCATTTCTGAGAGCACACAACAGGCTAAATCAACCCAACCATTTTAAAAAACAAGGCACATTTGAAGCCAGATCACTTTTGCAATCCACTTAACACCAGTCACATGAATGTTTGGTGTACACAAAAGAAAGCACCAGGAGACAGGAAAAAGCAAGCCTCACACAACACCATCCTGCCAGAGCTGTGCTGGATGACAAGGCTGCACATGAGACTCCAGGGGCAGGTGTTTCCCTCAGAAAATCTAGACTTGGTGTTTATTTCAGTGTAGTTACTATAGATTCTTTAAAGTTAAGCACAATTATCAAGTGAACCAAAAGCAATATAGGGAGTACACCAAAATACATTCCTGCTCAGGGTAATTTTTCTCATCCCTCAAAGTTGCAATACCTGCTTTTCAAGATATTTAACTAAGTCAATCCTTTAAATAATATGAAGAAATGATATACTAAAATTAGTTAACCTAGTAAATAACTGCATCATATAACTAGCTTATCCCCCTCAAAGAAGCTGTTTAAATTGTCCCACTGTTAGCTCATGTAAAAGGACACACTTGTAAAATGTACCCCGCCATTATCCCCCAAAATGGATTTTAGTGGAGTTAATTTATATATGGAAAAGCCTTGATGCAGATCTGCTGATGGAAGTCTCTCCATACACCACCAGTAAATGATAGATATGTGCTACACACAAGGACAAGAACAATTAAAAAAAAAATCATCTCTTTCTAGCAAGGGAAACTATTATTACTATGCTGGACAGGCAATCACCATGGGTGAAAATTTCACAAGCTTTTACCTAATTTTTCCACTGAACGAGTTGTGAACAAGGATTTCTTAACATGAACTTTAACTTTAATCAGGCCTATTTTTGTCCATCTGCCTGGCAGCTCTTCATTAGCATTACTAATGCCTTAAACTATGTGCATTATTTCCATCAAAATCAACTTTACTTCCACCCAGAAATCTGCTTGTCAGAGTATGGGCTAGGGTGAGATATATTTAAAACTGTTCCACTGAGTATTCATTCTCTGCACTGTAGAATTCTTATTTGCCAGGCTTTGTACCAGGTACAGAAATTATAAACATGACTTGCCCATGATACAGCTTTTATTGTAGAGAAAATAAACAAAGCAGGAAAGTTCTCACTCAGAGCAACCTGACAAATACATACCCAGTTCTGTTCTGTCCTGCTCTGACCATCCTGGGTGTTTACAGGCAGGTGGGCGCTGTTTGTTAAGAGAATGGCTGTGGTATTTAGTTTCTGTGAAAAGCTATAGAAAAGCAAAATAAATAGAAAGGTCTTCAGTGCTGAATGTGGTCAAGGGAACTCGTGTAGTAAATACAAGGACCTTGTATTGAACTGTTATGTTTGAAAAGTGAATTGTGCTGTGAGATAGGAACATCAAAAGGCATTTTCTAAACAATTCAGGGAAGATACTACAGCATGATTGTCTGTGCAGCTCAGCCACGGGGCTGTAGGAGATGTGCAGAACACACAGCAAAGTCCTGCAGTGGCCTTGGAGGGGGAAAATGGCACATTCTGGAGAAATTTCTGTTGCCTTCTGCACAACTGCAGGCAATAACAGAACATGCTCTGTGAATTACACAATTACAGGTACAGATGATACAGAGGTGTTTGGTGTCTGAAACACTGGAGATGACAAAAAGGGTAAACCAATGAGTAGCTTTTACTGAGACCTTGAAGACTTTACTTCAATCCACAGTAACTATTGAGATTTGACTCTAAATCAAAAAGATGTACTATGTTGTTAAAAATTGTAGGGTAGGGTAGCATATATGAGTAATAATAATTGAAAACTGGAACATGGTATTTAGTGGCAGTATTAATGTTTCTTTCTCTCTCTGTATAAATTATCTCCCAGTTCTTTCAAGCTGGGAAGAAAACTCAGTATTATGAGACACAACTGTCTTTTATTCACATAGCACAGTTTGGTCCTGGAACATAAAATGTTGTGAAAAAAACTAGAAGTACTAATTCAAGAAGTTCTGCATGATTAGGATTATTTTATGAAATAAGATGTTTTAAAAGCACAGGAAAAAAAGAAAAGAAAATCAATTATTAACTACTTACCATTACTTCATATATCAGCTGTTTGGTTTGGTTAGTTTTTCCTGTGGGAAAAGTCCAAAATCAAGACAAGTAATTTCTTCTTATTTGTTTACATTGTCCTCCAAAGTAATTCTGTGAATGTGAATGTGGCAAGAATTATGTTCTATTTTCAGCAGAAAATCTTTTGGGGAAGATAAAACTAGTTATGATCTAGAATTATAGACTAAGAGGTCAAAATAGAAAAAAAAACCAGTGACAACAGAATGCCGCTAAATTAGATAATTGTTTCAAGAAAGGGAAACGCTTGTAACAAAAAAGAAATATAATTGAAAATATAAACCTAAAAAGCATATTGATGTTTTACTTCCTAAGTATCAGGGAAGTCTGGCCTGGAGTAAATTAAAATCACCAAAGATTTGTACACATTAAAGCAATTATTCAGTTTATTTTGGATTGATATGTCACTTTAATGAAGAAAGGGCTTGGACACAAGTGAATTTCATACTTTTAATGTATCATTTAATAATGGTATAGGTCATGCAGCTCTAGTGCTTTAGGTTTGAAATTAGAGATGGACTTGGCCAGCAAAGGTGATTTCAGGGCTGCTGTGAGCACAAAGATAAAGACCTTGCTAACAAATGCAACAGGAGAACTTTGCTAAACAATAGGTGGGAAGGCTTCAACTTCCTCTTCCTATAAATGAGTTCAGGCGAAATGCATAAGATAACTTAGAACTGACAAGTTTATGGCCCAGTAAATGAATGGCTGTGTAACCAAAGACAAACTGTAGCTGCTGCCATGAAAAATTAACTTTGCTGCAGCTGCAATCCTGATCCATTTAAAGAAATGTTCAGAATTAGCTGTGGTTTTAATTAACATTTGTGATACTGTTCATGACTGTAATGTGAAATGTCACTGTGTTTTAATGGTTAATACAGGATTTTTTAATGCACCTTCAAATCACTAATAAATTTTATATAAATATGATAGTAACTTCTTGTGACTTTATTTACAGAAACACTACAGAATGTTCAATTATTGCCTCTAGCAGGCCAGGAAATTATTGTTTTACATTAAATAAAGCTTTAGCAAGCAAATGTTTCTTAGAATTATCTTATTAGTGAGTGGATTTTCTTTGGATTTAGGTTTGCAAATAAATACTATTTATTAAGTAGTAAAGGAGAATATTTTTTAGAAAGTGATGTTATTTTGTCAATAAGGACTATCTATTCATATATAAATAATGCTCTTCATTTATTTTAATTGCTTAGTAGTTAATACTTCTAATCCTATTTTCCTACGTGTTAAGATAAGCCCTGTGAGTTTCTTCTTATTATTTACCACATTCTCATGCACTCTAAACAATCTTAGACTCAATTCTTCCTAAACATAAATTTGTTTCTTTGTTTGAATTCCTAATTGTAAACAGATTCCAGCTGAAATTGCAAAAAGGAGGAGGAGGCAGGAGAGTAAATAGTGACTGCAGGGCTGACACTGGTCAGGAGTGAGGGAAGGGACAGCTGAGGAGAGCTTACAGCTCACCAGGAGCAGGGGAGGATTGTGGTGTGTTTTCTGTGGTAAAGTGGTTATGCTAATGACATAGAATTTTTGGATGGGAAGCTGGGGAATGTCCTACAGGGTGACTTAGCACATGTTTCCTGCTTGTGGTTAAGTTAATTACGTGTGTTTTCTCTCGTGGTAGTACACACAGCAATTACTTTTCCCTTTTTTTCCTTCTAGTGTACTTAGGACAAAGACATGAATGTTGTTAACTTTCATCTTCAGTTCTGGAAATGTGGAGAAGAACAATTCCCAAGGACTGAAATCTGAACAGCTGTTTGGTGACCTGTCAAGTTCAGCACTGCAGTTCTTAAGCAGAAGCCTGTGCCTTCTCTGGCAAATGGAAATTCTATCACTGAATTTATAAATTCTCATAAAGCCAGAATCCTTTTCTTTTTACTTGGAGTGCATGTCTTCTGCAGCCTTGCATGACTCTACTTTTGATCTGTTTAAAGGGAGGATATTGAAGCTCCAAGGTCTTACATTTTGGGGTCAGTCAATAATCTTCAAAGGCCTATTTTGATCCGAGTCAGATATAAAATAATACATGTTTTGGGGAGACTCAAAATACCTCCTGTTTATCAGTCAGTGATCATTTGTCTTAGCTGTGTGACCAGCTCTGTGAGCTGCTGTGGTTGTGTGACTAAATGGGACTGAGATTACACACAAAACCACGAGGAGAAATGTCAGCATCTCCACAGCAGGGGCCTTTTGGAGTTACATGCTTTTAACGTTGTGAAATGATATTTGTAAAACACATAGTTTTCAAATCCATTTGCTTCAGAGATGAAGCCAAGTTAAGAACAGTTTGTACAACTACTCGTTTCCACCCTCAGGCCACACTGTGTTTCTCTCGGAGCTGAGCCAAAATGCTACACAGCAAAGTGTCTGCCAGAATGATCTGAGGTTTGTCTGGTTGCCTTAAGCAGAGCTGTGGTTTTCTGGGGATTTTTGTTTGTTTGTTTTCTTTTGGTGTTGAGGGGCTTTTCCATTTATATTTTTCTAATTGGGATAGCTACATCATTTCATCTCGCTCCTTTTGTTTAGAATAGCCTGCAGGATTTATATCCCCGTATCAGTCCTTGGTTCTTACACAGAATATTTGTTTCTCAGTCCTGAAAACTGGGTGGGGGAAAAAGGATCACTAAAATGCAGGAGTATGACTAAATACATTTTCAAGAACACAGCAGGTTTTAATTTCTGCTGAGGAGGTTGTGAAGTAGAACTAATGGTACTTGATTTATAGGGAGTTTTGACAATCTGGTCTCCAGCAAATCCTGCACCAATGTTTTGGACAACTCAAACAATTTTAAGCCACAGTTGAAAACTCTGTGTGGAGATTTGCAAACTATTTGTAAATTGGAGTTAAAAGAAATGACTATGCTTAACCAATCAACCATCTGTCCCGGGAGAGCAGGAAAACAGCAGGAAGAGGAACCAAGAGCAGCTGGGGGGTGGCTCTTTCATCACATCATGCAGCTCATGGTTGCACATCTTTTCTCCATCCCTTAGACAAAGGTACAGTTTTTACTGTACACCAGCACCAAAGAGATGCACAGTCTCTCTACCTGACTTCAGTGCTTGGTTTTTTTCTGTTTTAAGATCATGACTGTGATCTGAGTTTAACTCCATCCAATATTAGGAAGAAATTCCTCGCTGTGAGGGTGGGCAGACCCTGGCACAGTTTTCCCAGAGCAGCCGTGGCTGCCCCATCCCTGGGAGTGTCCATGGCCAGCTTGGAGCAACCTGGGATAGTGGGAGGTGTTCCTGCTCATGGCAGGGAGTTGGACCGAGACGACCCTCAAGGTCCTCTCGCACCCCAAACCATCCCATTACTCCCATCCCGCCCCACCCTCCGTCCCGCTGCGCCTCCCGGGTCTCTCCTGCGCATCTCCCGCACCCTCCGCCATTTCCTGCCCGCCCTCCCCGCACTGCGCAGGCGCGCGGCCCCCGCACATGCGCAGTGCGCGAGTGAGCGGCGGGTCCGGGGGAGGCACCGGGGCCGCCCCGGGCGGGGGCGATGGGGCCGTGACCGAGCGGAGCGACAGCGGCACCAACACCAACACCGGCACCGGTACCGACACCATGGACGGGCACGGCGCTCCGGGCGCGGGCGGCGGCAGCAGCGAGGAGCCGCCGGGCTCCGGCAGGATGAACGCGAAGCGGGGCGGGCGCGCCGCCGAAGAGGAGAGCCGGAACAAGCCCAAGCTGGTGAGCGCGGCCGCGGGGCGGGCACGGAACGGCCCCGCTCGGGCGGGCCCTCGGCGGGATGAGCGGCCGGGACGGGCGGGGGTTCCCCGCGGGTTCACATCCCCCCCTGGTTAAAATCCCCTTCTGGTTAAAAAACCCCTCTGTGTTAAAGCTCCGCGGGGCTCTCCGGGACGGAGGCGCAGCCCCTGGAGCGGGGGGTGGTGGCCGGAGCCGGGAGTTCCCTGTGCCCGAACACAGCACAGCCCTGCCCGCCCTGCCCGGGGCACGGCACAGCCCTCCCTGCCCCGGGCACAGCCCCGGCACAGCCTGCCCTGCCCCGGCAACCTCCGCTCTGCCCGAGCGAGAGCGCCCAGGGCGGGGCTGGGTCTCCCTGAACAATCCAGAACGCGGGGATCGTGGTGCGAACCACGTGCTTCCCTACGGAACTCCCCAGCTAAGGGGAACCTAATGCAGGGGTCGTGTGCTTCCCAGGCAAGCTTTGGAAAGATCTGGCACGGATTTGAACGCAAACCCTCTTTAGCACTGTGGAGTTTGTTATGCCTGCGATTTTTTGATTTTAAGGGAGGTGTTTTTACCTACAGACTTAATAAGTTGAAGCACAGGTAGATTTCAAAGCCAACAGCACTGGATTGTATCACACTTTATAAATCCCATAGCAGCAAAACCAGTTAGGATGACAGTGTTTACCTTCGATTGTTTACTTCTGTTACTTGTTCCCTATCCATTTTAGCTCAGGTTGCTTCTCTATTTCCAATTGCAACAGTGTAGCAGGCACTGCCCCTTCTTCTTGATTGGAGTCGTAGTTACAAACTTTATTTAATCTGTTGCAAGGGTTTTCAGGTGTTGGTAACACTAAGTATCAAAGGGATCCCATCTTTTTTTCCTTCCACCCGAGTAGAGCTTTGGGCTCCTCAGCCCAGCAACTGCGGTGTGGGGGTTTTTTTTGTCACTGAAAACGAAGTTAGAAAGTGTGTGGGAAAGTGTGTGTTAAATTGGTAATGAAGGAGGCATAGAAAAGTTACTGAAACTTATAATTGTTTCAGAGGAACGCTGACTTTAAGTGCACTTTTATTAAAAGTAGCAATAAATACCTTGGCCAAAGATACCCAAATATGGTGTTTATTTTGTTCCATGTGTTATTAGAAACAAACTCATGCTTCCTTGCATAGGATAAACATAAACAAACTTTATGTAAACAATGTGATTGTTTCTGTTGATACCTTCACAATTTCATGGCTAGAGTAGGTAAGAAGGCTTCTTGAAGGTTCCTGCAGGGAACTGATTTAAAAATCACACAGGAAAGCACTTCTTTTGGAAGGTGTGGGCATGAGTTTGAATTTTGC
The DNA here is from genome assembly GCA_035041345.1 of Poliocrania exsul. Lineage (NCBI taxonomy): Eukaryota > Metazoa > Chordata > Aves > Passeriformes > Thamnophilidae > Poliocrania > Poliocrania exsul. The sequence continues at coordinate 4,457,199 of JAWWLZ010000156.1, forward strand.
TCTAGCAGAAGAGAACACTCTGTTCTGAAAGAAATATATAATTTGAAAAATCAGGGTGAAATAAGCTTCAAATTGGATTGAACAGGACAGCTATTTCTATTGCATGTTCTCTTCAGTTATTCTAGAATCACTACAGTAAACTTGTATTACTACATTTAGTGGGAAAATGAACATTATGTTAATATTTGGCTTTACTCATGGTAGTGTGCTTTTGTTTCTTGAGGGGGGTGGATGATTTCAGTCCAGCAGCACCACGGATCAGAGCAGATGTTTGAATCAGATCCTCCTGAGAGATAGTTTTGCCCTGAGAAAAGTCAGTGACCTCTGATGATATAAATGAGTGAGTGGGTTGAATGGGAAAGCAGATTTTTTTCACTCTGGACAGGATGTACACAAACACTGTATAAAACTGACATAAAGAGTCATTTATCCTGAGGAAGAAAAGAGATGGGATTCAGTGTGCTTTGAACTGAGTAGGTGTGAGTGGACAGCCAGGTTTATCAGTTATTGCCATGTGTTTGCAAGGGAAGAACAAGACTGGCATCAGGGAAAGGCTTAATTATATAGGAGAATAATCTTACTAAATTTTGTTGGCTTTAATTTTGAATGAGGAATTGGTTCTGCTGAGGTTGGTGGTACCTTGAGGTCCTTGGAGAGCAGCCTTATTGGTACCTCTTCCTTCTTCTCTTCACTGTGCAAATGAGATGAAGGTGCATTTGGGACTCCTGGTAGAGAAGCCAAACACTATTTTTGCAAGTGCTGAGGTGTCACCGAGTTCATACACAAAGTTCTCAGAGTTGGGTGGGGACATTTTCTTGGTTCATCTTCAGAACTTACAATTCATCAAGTTTCAGTAGAGTTATAGAGATGAATCAACCTGCACTCTGTCATGTGTATAATTCAGGGAGCTCTGAGTGTGCTGACAGGAGCTTGTCTTTCCCAGAACTTATTTCACACATCCAGGGGAGTGCTGAGCAGGGGCCTGGTGGGAGAGGGTGTGCAGCTACAAATAGCTGCACATATACATGTATTTTTGGTTCCTGGCATAGGAGCTGAAATTGGGCAAATCATTGGGAAGAAGTCTAGGGAAATTATTTTTATATCATACACTAAAAATGGCTCTAGGTGACAGGGAGTAGGAAACTGAAGTCATTATCCTGAGGGAAGGGAAACTGGAATAGAAAGGTGGAAGTTTTTTGTTTCTCCTGTGCTTCATCTGAAACTGAGATGGGCAGTGGTGCTTGGCCTGCAGAAGTGTTGTGGCTTGTTTGGTTGGGTTTTTTGAAGGACTGAAGCCTCATCAATGGTATTTATTCCTGATTCCCAGAAGTAAGACTGGGCTGTCCAGAAAGGATCTGTGCTAGGAAAGAAAACAATAAAGTATTTCTCTGTAAGATAATTGATGAATATGTACACACACAAATAATTAGAGATGAGCTATATCAGAACTGCTAATTCAATTATTTTCTGTTTTAGGTAATTTGGAGAGGCATTCAGGTATCATACAATTTGTGACAGAACTGCATCATGAGAATTGAGTTCCAGTTTATATACAAGTGGTGTGTAAACTGGAGTATTTACCCTTAATTTTTCCTGTCTCAAGGACTGGAGGTGGGAATGAGTGCCTGGGGTTTTTGTCATTATCTTTGTTTGCAATGAAATGGGCAGAAAATATCCAAATTGTTTTGGCAAACAATCATCTGATCCTGTGCCAGCCCCGGGAACAGGCTGGCATGAGGTGGCAGGGAGCAGTTCCATGGGTTTGGCAATGTGCTTGTTTTGCTTGTTTAAAACTGTGCTTGTTCTAGGAGGGGAAACAGACTAAATTAAGGTTGTCAGGGAGATCGCTGGGATTCCTGTGTGAGTTAATGCTTAACTTAGATGTTGTTTACTTTCCTCAGTACTTCAGTATGTGATTCTGTTGGGTACCTGGGAAATGGGAAGTGCTTGGAAGTGTCAGCTCTGCTGTGCTGTCGCTGTCACAGCTTACCAAGAGCAAGGGCTTGGAAAGTTGATTATTTTTTTGATTGAGGAATTGAAGTCAGACTTTTTACAGAATTTCACAGGAGAAGAATGGGAGACAACAATAATGGATGGTTAAGTGTTTGTTTGCCAGAGACACTGAAATCACTGTTCTTGGAGGTTTTCAAGTCCTGAAGCCTGGACAAAGTTTTTACCAGGGTGGTTTGAATTCAGTGTTGATCCTGCTTTTTAGGCAGGAGTTTGGACTCCACTGAGAAAAGAATGAGATCCTTTCAAACATGTCTGATTCTATGAGTCAGCACTTGAAAGGAAGTGTTATAACAGGATTTGTGGTGCTTTGGGAGTATTAGAACACTGTCTGACTAGAAATTAACATTGCCAATGGGTTTTGGTGGTGTTTTTTAATTAAAGTTAGTAATATATGGAGTCGGTTTATTATTAGCAGAAGTGCATGTAGTGCCTGGTGCCGTGCTAAGGGGCTCTCCTTTACCCCCCCAGCTCCCTGCAGGGCTGTGTGGTTGCTGTTCAGTGACAGATACTCCACGTGGCTACAAACTAAATTTGTGAAAGAGTCTGTCTTCTTAGTGTGATCTTGTCTTTAAAAGTAGATTAGGAGAAAGATGTTGTGTAACATGAAAAACAAATTATTAGGGGAAAGAGAGAACTTATTTAACTTGAGAGCAACTGGATTTGGTGATTTACCCAACAAGGAGCAACTCATATTTTGTTTTAGAAGCAGAACTTGTTTGTGCTTCATACTGAGGTCTTTGAAACCTTCTGAGCTTTGAGATGAATCAAAAGCTGTGAAGATTCTGACTAATGTGCCATAACCTGGAATCAAAGAGTGGAATAAAAGCTTTTATGAATTAGCTTTTAAACAGAAGTAAACTTGGGAAGAGTTTTCCCATCTATGTTGCTCCAGCCAAATCAGTGCAGGAGTGAAGGAGTGATTTGTGTGTATCAGTCCCTGTCAGACAGGCTCGGTGCTGCAGGCCCTACAAAAAGCTCTGTGCTTTCACACATGACTCGTTTAGGTATCTGCACGTTGCATATGTGAACTATGAGTCAGGTTGAGCAGAGATTTTTGGCAAACAAGTCCCATGTACAATGTTTGAGGTCATAGTGTCTCTGCGTGAAACCAGTGCCTGCCTGTAGAGGATTCTTGCACTGAAATGCTCGTGTTCTGGAAGGCTCTTGGTCTCACTAGATCAAAGTCCAGATATTTCAGCCAGTGAAGTTATTTAAGATGTAAACATTACTGAAGAGTAAAATGAGTGTCTTGGGAAGCTGAGGTTTGTTCTGAGAAGGGTTCTGAGCAGGCCCTGCTGCTGGCTCGGTGTGGCAGGGCACGCTCGGTGCTGATATTTAGGTGAATGCTGTAGCTTTTAATGCGAGTTGACACTGACACTGTTTAAATGAGGTGATAGAGACAGTGATAAGCCTCTCTGCCTGTGGTAATTAAACTTCCTGAACTACTCCTTGTAAGACTAAACTGTAGAGCTCTTCTGTACGACACAGGAAGCTTTGCAAGCAAAGCAGGTTCCGCCTCGGCAAAGTGCGAGGCAATTGTGAGAACTGACAGTGTGCATGTTAAATGGAAGTGATGGTTTCTGAGATCTGAATATCCAAGTGTTTGAGGATGAACGTTTGGTTTTGTATCACAAATAGCTTGTAAGCCTTGCTAATGACACTGGCATTGCTGGTGACCCAGTAGAAGGAAAAGAGGCTTAAAAACTTCGGGTGGGATACAAACTGACTTCATATTTTCTGCATCAGTTGCAGTTCTTTAGAGGTAATCAACAAGGGCAAATAACTTCTCTCTCTTTCTTTTCATCCCTGTCCAAATTTAGAGTAGAACAAGTGGTGGTGGTTGGTGCTGCTGAAGCAACTGGCAATTTCAGTTGGTTATTCATCAGTTTACTTGTTCAACCTTAAAACCACAAGAAGTTAGGAAATTACTAAAATGAATGTTTTTATGCACTTCCTTACAACATGATCATTCTTTAAATTCAGGAGTTTTTTATAATTTAATAACTTTGTTTTGGAGGAAATATTTTTTTTAAGAAGGACTGTGATGGTAGAGCAGATAATTTTGAGAGATCAACAGTTGAAAGACTTTGTTTAGAATCTGTGTAGAAGTTGATGAAGTGCCAGGTAGACAAAGCTGACTTGTCTTAAACTTACATATTATGTTTTTATCAAACTGATCTTTGACTTCAGTTCTTGTGAATCAAGTGGCTTTTTGCTGCAGTTTTAGTGGAGTGAGCACCTGCAGGACTCCCACTTTCACGTGTAACTTCCTAACAAGTAGCTAAGCAGAGTGTTGCATGACAGAGTAGTACTAACACAGTCTGCAAGGCAAATATGTACTTGTTAGCTATGAATTAATTGTATGGGATAAAGGGGTGACAGTTTAAGAATTGGCTTTTCTGAGGGAGCAGTACAGGTTTAAACACTCTCCATACTCTCCTTTATGCTCTACTAAAATAAATTCTGTGTGTCAGCATGATGAAGGTCATCAAAATGAATCAGTCAAAACCAATCCTTTACTATTTGCTCTTCTTTGGATATTTGCTAGAACTAATAAGACTAGATTTAAGAACTCTTCCTTTTGTATTGATTTGTCTAAAGTTCCTCCACCAGTACCATGAAATTGTGTCTGGTTTTGAGCCTTCTCGTGACAGATGTTTAGTTGGATGTGATGTGAAAGCATCACAGATCTGAAAAGGATCTGCTGTGGCAATTAAATTATATTGTAACATACATCATGATATGGATAATCTTATTTATAGAGACTGAGAAATACCTTGGAAGTTCAATGCTAGAATAAGCCACACATGGGAATTTTATGGTTTGCTTTAGCTCCTGAAGGTCTTCAGTCCACTTGGGTGTGGTAATATTTGGCCTAAAGGTGTAGTGCATTTGTAATGTCACCACACCTTCTCTGTTATGTAAGACAGAAATATTCTGAATATCTAGTAGATATGAGCGCTTCCTGTGCAAACATATAACTGTCTCCCAGGGAGGTGGGAGAAGGGGAATTTCAAAGTGATGCACATGGCAGGTGGCATTTTTGTGAGGTTCCCTTCTTGGTCCTTTTGATGATCCTCAGAGTAAATCATTGGAGATAAATTGGTATTGGAGAAAGTATTAGGTATGGGGAATGTGTGACACGTGTTTGCTGCCTGCAAGTGTTCTTTACACAGTGTTACTAAAAGTATTTTCAATTTCTACTTTCTAATATTTAAGTGTTTAAACTAGTTTTAAAAGTGGAGAATGTAAGTATAAAAGACACTGATTAAAAAAACCCTGTAATTTGAAGGAATCCTGCTTTCTATTCCTCAGTGATTTGTGTGAGTGGGTAAAAATAAATATTTTCTTAACACACATACTCTTACTGCTCTGCTACTTATAGTGGAAACATGAAGTCTTGTTTTTATAACAAGACCCCATTAAAATATTTGATTTATCCTTTTATTTGAGAATAAATACAGGAGAACTTGCTTGAGAAATGTGAAACTTTGAGCACTGCTACCTTGTAGTTTAGAACAAAATTTCTAAACAAAACAGTTTGAGACAGTTGGGGGATAAGTGCTGTGGATCCCCCACAGCTGGAGCTGTGGGACTGAGGCTCTGCAGGCAGCAAAGCAGCAGCTGCAGCTTTAGGTAGAATCATAGAATCAATTGGGTTGGAAGAGACCTCTGAGATCATAAAGTCCAACCCCACTTTGATTACCAGATCATGGCACTCAGTGCCATGTCCAGTCCCATCTTAAAAACCTTTGTCAGGGTCAGAGAATCCACCACCTCCCTGGGCAGGCCATTCCAGTGCCTGACCACTCTCTCTGTAAAGAATTTCTTCCTGATATCCAACCTAAACCTCCCTGGCAGAGCTTAAGCCCCAGCCCTCTTGTCCTACTGTTGGTTGTCTGAGAGGAGAGACCAATCCCCACCTGGGTACAACATCCCTTCAGGTACTGGAGGCCCAGGGAGTTGCAGCACTGCTGGGGGCAGGTTGGCTTGAAGGTGCACAGGCTTGTTCTCTCTTGTTTCTTTGTTCAGGGATTAGCCAGTCAAACATTAATAACTTTGTCCTGGATGGGATCACAGCAGCAAAACTGCATCAAACTACATGTGCAGGCAAGAGGATGAGAGGAAATAACCAGAGACCTTAAATGTTCTGTGGACACCTTTCTGTCACAGCCAGTCTGTTACGTGTTCACCAGCAGCTCTGGATCAGTTTGTGTTGGTCTCAAGGATGGTTGAACAAGACAAAATAAGTACTTTGTCATGAAAAATGTTCATTCTGCACTTAATTATTTGTTCTTGCTTTGGTAAGAGTTAATAGTGGTTGTTATAATGACCTTTAAAGATGCCTGGGGTTTTGTGTTTTTTACTGAGTGTAGCTTTGTGAGGAACAAACACGAAGCCAACATGAGATTCATTAGATTGTGGACTCCTAATAACAGAATAACAAGAGTAGTTAATTCTTATGTAAAGTATCCTACTTTCATGTCTGCATTTTGGTTCTTCATGTTCTTTCTCTTGCTGTGAATTATTTTGATATCTATCAAGTTTAAGTAACTTCTGAAATACTTCAGCTTCATAATGGAACTGTGCTGGATGTTTGCATTTGTAATTATGTGAGTGCACGAGTAGATGAAAACTTGACAGTTATTAACAGTTGAAATGGTTACACCTTCCAGTTGCATTAGAACAGGTAAAAATTTGGATAAAGAAAAAAGACAACAGTGTACCAGGCTAAGCATATACATAGATGCCATATAAATTTTATTTGTTGTGCCAACCACATTTAAAGGGTAAATTAGAAAGAAAATGCTTGAGTGCGAAACCTGAAACTCAAAGGGTACCACCATGCTAGAGGGCCAAGTTCCAAAGGTGGCACATGAACATTAACTGAGATCCTCCAGTCTGTGCCTTCCCTCTTTCTAAGCCACACAGCACCATTCATTGGTATCTGATTTTGTATACACTGAAGTAAAATTTACATACAGTCATGAATTCACAGCGGTGAATTTTCATTTTCATTCTCCAGCTTGTTACAGCTTGATGGAGACATTCTCAAACTGGAAAGGTTGAGTACAGCAGAAGCCTTTGGTAAAATTTCTGCCTGTAAACCAGATAAGCAATTTTCATTTTTGTATTTTACAAATATGCATTCACATTTGAACTTCAGACAAAGCTTGGGTGGGTAGGATAGGCTTCCTAAATTCATTGAAGGCAGTTTATAATATTCTGTGACTCAAACTAATTCCTGAATGATTTATAAGATAAACAGTAGTTCCATCAGGTAACATTTGATATTTGAAAACAATTGTTTTGGCAATTTACGGAAAAACCTTTACAAAATTCGTGTGGGTGTTCTGGGGTAACCAAAGCACTTATGTCACTTAAATATTAAGGTAAACCATCTTTTTTTCCCTTTTTCTCCTTTAGCAGAATATAACAGATTCTCCTTAACATATTACAAGCTTCTGAATTCCTCTTACTTCTTAACAGGGAGTCTCACCTGTACTGAAGTCAAATGATACCATAGGCTTCCTCATTATTGTGTACAATAAATTTCCTCTCTATTCACTTGCTGCTTCATTTCCTACTTCCCTGAAGGACAATTAATCTTTTCAGGAATCTGTTATAAACAGGAAAG